>JAPYYV010009165.1:0-20388 GCA_030522625.1 Copidosoma aretas | reverse complement strand
AATAGTATTAATGTTTATTTATTGATTTGACTGTAAGACCGATATAAATATTTGTCTTGTTTCAACATTTACAGTCGACAAAAGTATTATTGGTGTTTAGTAATGTAATTACATAGGTATCAAAGTAATTAAAAATGTTATGTTTAATAAAGGTAAATCATCTAATATTTATATTCCACAATAATAGAGCAGAGAATATGGATTAAAGATAAAATAAAAACATATACAGAAAAAAGGAGAGTAAACATAGAATTAGAGACTAACTTGAAAATGATAAATTGAATAATAAGAGATAAAAAAATCAAACAATCCTAGTAAAACTAAGCAAAGAAAAAAAAAGAAAAATCTAAATGAGTTTCGGGCAGGTATTAAAAAATTAAAACAAAAAAAAAAAACGGATGATAATCAGGACAGAGGCATAAAACAATAATTTTAAAAATGTTCAAATCGACAAAAATGATACATGTACGGAGAACAAAAAAAAAGTATATGAATTAACAGCACAGTTAAGAAGGATTATTACAAGAATATATCCATCTTTAGAAAAAAAATATTTTGGAAAAAATAAAAAACAGAAAAGACACAGGAAAATACAGAATTATGAAAAACTGTTTCAAGAATCTGCAAATAATTTGAACGATTGATTTCACAAACATACTTCATAGCTTATAGAATAACACAGATACTATACATGCGTGGGCAAAAGCAAGAATTTATTAAATCCACATGGCAGGGAAGAAGTAGAAGGAACTTAAAACTACAGATGCGTGCTTTTGAAATGTCACATACAACATTTAAGAAATTATAATCGTTAAAAAAGTAGAGAAATTGGTAGAGCAGAAAAAAAAGATAGTTAAGCTGCCATCAGAACAAAAGGAATAACAATATACGATATTTTTTAACTTAATTCTTTAATTGAATGTAAAATAGAGGGAGTCGTCAATAAATTAAATGCTGTGTTTGTAAACTTTAAAACAGATTTTGATAACATTTATGAAAAAAATATTCCGGCTTAAACGAAATTGAAGAGAAAAAAGTATAAGATTGACAAAAATATTGAAATGAATCAAAAATATACAAAAAAACAGTTTTACGGCCAGGAGCTAACAAATTTATTTAAAACTATAAAAGAGAAAAGGCAAGGGGGCCCATAAAGCCTGGTGCTTCTAAGCTTATTTATGTAGAGTATAGACGATAAGTGGATATTATATTATACGGGAGCTAAAACAGTAGGCAAACTCAAAATTCACTGTCTCAAATCATCTGATAACGCTGTCTCAGGGACCGAGCATTTCAAAGACACAAATCATATGCATAAAGACTTAGATAAATATAGTACAAAATATATACTGCAAGTAAACATAAAAAAATAGAAAATGTTAATTTTTAGGAAAGTAGGAATGGAAAAAGATCTGTTTTAATTTCGATTCGATGCATTAGAAGTGTGGTTATTAACAAAAATATTTCATGGTGCGGAGAAAAAACGACAGGTATGATGCAAAGGACAGACAGAGCAGTTTAAGGCTCAAGCCAAAAAAAAAGTAGAAAGTTTGAATCAAAGATCATTTTTATGGATTAAATGATAAAATTATATTGTACATACGTATCGTTGAATTGTGTATGAATGAGAAAAATATGTAGAAAAAATAGAAGGTAGATTCAAAATATGAAGTTAGGTTGGAATGCAACGACACAAGGATATATATGAAGATTAAAGGCGAGCAGGGTATGATTGGATTTAGGAATGAAATAGAAAAGAAAAAGATGCAAGGATAGATTAAGATTTACAAATAACATATTTACTTGGAATATGAAAACATCAGGATATTTACGAGAAATAAAAGCGAGTAGGGTTGCCCTAGATAAGGGCATAAAAAAGAAGAAAGAAATTTACTTTTTGCTTATAATAAAAATGTTCAAGAAAAAGTGGCCTTATTTAAGCTTAATAAAAGAATAGCTAGAGACTACATAAATGAATCATACAAATTAGGCAAGAAAGGGATATTATAAAGAAGAGTATTAAAAAACCATAGGACTTATAAAAATAGCAAAAATGGAAAATGAACTTGAAAAAATCAAAGATAATTTTACAAAGGACAGGAAGACTTTTGTCAATCAGGAAATACAAAAAAATTATATGGTAACTAACAACTTTATAATTTCTTGAATTTAAAAAAATAGAATAAAAACAGAGAAAAAAACATAGCAAAAAGAAAAACATAAATGTGAGTTTGGAAGTTTTTAGTAATAGACTGTAGTCTTTGCAATGAAAGAAAAAAAATTACAAAGCACATAATGATATGTAATGCGGTAAAAAACAGCAAATCAAAAAATTATGTTAATAATATCGGTCAGATATATAAGATTAAAAGATAAGGAAAGGATATGCAGGAGAGAGATGATTTATGTCAATGTATAATTTATTTATGTAGGTGTATAAGGCACTGCAGAATGAAGATCTACAGTTCAATGATATGCTATGCGTTATAAATTATAATATTTTGTCGATAGAGAAATTCTTACATGTTAATGCATGTTTAATAAATCACGTATCATATTATGTTAAAAATAAATTTAGTATTGATTTAAGGGGATAAGAATTTTCAATAGTTATGGAACAGAGTAGGAAATAGAGAGGTATGGAAAAATCAATATTAAAAATTAAAAATATGAAAATTAGGTCAGAATTTTACAGTTATATCTTATAATGAATTCCAAAATGTTTAAAAATATTTTTTAAAAACGCTTATTACTGTATATATAAAAAAAATGATTGCATATGTACCAATATTATTTATAAATTAGAAATAGAATCAACATAAGTAATAAATAAGTAACAATTATTTGATAAATCAGTGAACTTATTCCATTTATTGCCTTTATTCGAATTTTAAGCTAATTTTTATGAGATCGCTTTGGTTATCTATGTTTATATACATATGAGTAATACCACTGATCCTTGCAAATAAGTGTTACTGATCAATTTATACAATGTTCATGAGTTAAATTATCTTCCATAAATATAGAAATTTAACGTATTATGTTTCAAATATTTAACACAACTTTTTAAGGAAAAGTTCTTTAAGTCTTATTAGTATTAGGCTCGAAGGTGTACAGATTCAGTGAATATTTAAGTGCTACTAGTAATTATTTTTTCTTTCTGCTTCAATAAAAAAAAGCTATAGCTAGAATTTTATGAAAATCAGAGGGATTTGTTACTTTACATATTAGATTTAGTAAAATGTTTAATTTTAAGCGTAAGTACTACCCAAAAGAAGCTACAACCATATTTCTGAGTATTACCTATTTTGAAAATAAGTTAAAATTTACTTATTAACGATATTTTTGGTATGAAAAAAAGTTATAAATATTTTTCAAGTATCCAAAGCGATAAATGTTTTTTAAGAGTTAAAAAGTAAGATATCTTTTTTTTTGTAAGCATAATACCCAACATTTTGTATATATATTACATTGAAAATCGTTAGATAGCTCTTAACATACACTGCAAATCGTTTACTTTTAGAGGCACACTCCAAATTTGTATACAAAGTAACTTCTTTTTGACGTATACAACCCCTTGCTCTCTTAGAACAATAATATCAAAAGTATTCATGGAGAAATTGTGTTGAACAAAAATTATGTGACTTTCGAAATCATAAAAAATTTGCAGATCTTATCATTTTTAGCACTAATTGAAATGTCCAAAGCTCCGTAGGGTAGACAGATAAAAGGCTTTCTCCGAGCTTAAATGAAATCTTTTAAATCACATTTTTTTTTTATTTGTGCGTTTGTATTAAAGTTACAGTCCATAAAAGATTAATAAATCACACTATTACGAGTAACGTGATGTTTAAATAGTGTTTTTTAATTAGTTCTGTAATTTGTTACGTAAAAATAAAGCATCGAACGAAAAAGTGTATGATAACATTTAATGCTTATAATATAAACCAAAAAACACGATAGCAATTATTAAATAATAAAAATGTGAAGATTTTATGTTGTTGTTAATAATTAGTTACTAATAAAAAAAAAGGTATCTTTAAATATTAGCAACACGGATTTTTACCTAATATTGAAAGAGCATAGAAATAAAATGAATAATTCTAAATAGAATGCATTAAACGTTTTTTCTTTTTCAACCTAAAATCAATAAGAGAAAGATTCGTTGTAATTACTCATATGAGTATAAATAGAAAAAAATTCCTGATTTTATTATTTAGACACAAGAATTTAAACATTATAATATGGGTGATGACACGTGGAGCACGTAGGGGCGCAAAGCCCTGCTAATATATATATACATATATGTACATAATCCACAGAGAATCAAACCAGAAACTTGCAGTCTCAGACTGGAAATTTTGAGCAGTAATCCTTTGAGCCTTGCGATCACAGCATTAAATACTATTTGGTGCCTTCCATTACAAAACTTAGATTGGGACGCTTTAAGATAGAGCATGCCTTATGGCAAACTTGTTCGGAGTTCCTGCATAATTTAAATAAATGTGTATATTTTTTTATGTATGAATCTACGTATGTGCGTTTTTTTCTGGGCATGATTTTACGAATGTTTATATCAGCATCTAAGAACTACTGTAATAACTCATTATAGTACCAGCCCTTAATATTTAGGTGCTAGTATCATGCTCAGTCAGTCTGTAACGTTTAAGATCGCTGGTTCGTATGTATACGAGATTGACTTTATATATACATAACATGTCAAGATGTCTGCATGCATTAAAGGAGTATTTTTTATGAATGTTAAGAGAAAATTGAATTTATCGTTTTTGTATTTTTTAATTATTAATTGAATTTTTTTTTCTTTTTACTGGCTAAAATTGCTGAAAAAAAAAATTCATATGCAGTATCATCGATGAATACACATCTTAAGGTTAAACTACGTAACCAAACTTATTTATTACATTGAAACCGTTTTTAATATTTCTAACGGACTGCAGTTTCATTACCCTAGCAACTTGTATAGTCTTTTAAGATGCTGAATAATAAAACTACTACAAAGAAACGCTCCTACATAATTACTGCAAGGTGGAGTGAGAAAATCATGTCAAATATTTTATCAAAGAATAAGATAAAGAAAAATAAAATTATTTTTAAAACTTCAAAAAAATCATTAAAACAGAAGAGAGTCATATAAAAAGACCAAATAGCCAAGAAACCAAAGACTACAACTGATCGTAAGATAATGATATAAAATTGAAATGTATAATAAAAAAAAAATACTGATAATCAATATAGATTATCTGAATAAGTGCTAAACGTATTTTCCTACCTTAAGCCTTTTTGGAGCCCTGGTACACCCTCGGTAGTAGGAACAGCATTTAACACTCGAGCGTAAGGGCTTTTTTACGAACCTCGTTACATTCCTCACCTACGGCTCGTCTCATAAACCTATTATTTGCGAATTAAAGAATTCTTAATCTCGTACGAAAACTACTGATAAAATGGGCTTGATACCTAAGAACAATTAAAACAAAACTAATTTAAAAGAAAAGTATTCAAAAATTAATATAAATTAGAAATTATATTTTTCATAAATAATACGTAAATACAACTTCTTATGACAGATTACAGTTTATTGTAAATGAAGTGTGTGGAGAAAGATCGAAGTCACCTAATAAATAGAGAATGGAATAAAAATAATTTCACATGACTATGTTAATATTTCAAAAAGTATTAGAACAATGTAAAGGAAATGTCTGTTAGCTGATGTTAAATTTCAATTTAATATCTCAGTTGTTTCAACAAAAAATCAATTAACAGTAGATTTCGTAAAAGGATAAGTAATTTATTATTATGTATCTAGATATACTTGGAATTGAACTCTTTGTGCGATAGTTGTTTTTTTTTTAAATTAAACTCGATGATGTTGTTAAGCATGGTGGTGTATATTTATTATCTAAAGCTATGAACCAGATTTTAAAATGAATTAAAATGCAAACAGATGTACTTAAACTAAAAATTTTCTACAAATATAATTGTAATAATATTAGTAAATAAATATAATGTCAAAAACGTAGGGATAACTCTAAAGCGAGTTTAAACACCGCGAAAAAGGCAGATATTAATATATATGGACGACCTTATCTTAAACCCTTTTCATAGTAGCTACTGATACTAATAGACTCTTTTATTTATATCAAGCTTCCGATAAAACCAGTAAGAACACTACGGCGAAACGAAAGGTACGTGGGCAGTAGTGTGTCAAATGAAACAAGTGACTACGTAAATTGCGAAGAATCCAGTAAAAATTGTGCGGGGTGCCGATGAGAGCTAGAAAATTTTGGAACCATACAACTGTTTACATATCTTCCTATAGTATATAGTTGTATGGGAATTTAACGACATTAACCTTCCCCTCCCGCCCCATCAGCTCCCCCTCCTGCCCCCTCAAATGACGTTAAAATTCGTTTATTTTTACGTTGTTTTTAACCCAATAAAAACTTCCCCTCCCTCCCCCTTCCTGCCCCTCGACCCCTCTTGCTCTCCCTCAGTTCCCGCACCCCCTCCGCTCCCCCTAAGCTCCCCCGCACCACCCCGTCCTCTCCCTCTCCGGTAAATATTTTGATTTTTGTTCTTTGTGTGGTTGTATTCGTTTCAGCGTCACTTACGGCTCTCCTCGTCTTCTTTTACTTTTTTTCGCTCCCATCAGTGCTATTTCACTTTTAATTTTTCTCAAGGCAACGTAGACAAGAATAACAATGATTATATTTTATGAAAATTATCTCTATTTATTTTTGTTACATCTTCGCAAATGTCTTAACAAATTATCGTTGCGTGAAAAACTTTTTCCACATACATTACAAATTTTCTTATTTGAGTTATCGTGATGTAATGTCATATGTCTCGTAAGAGGGTAGTGTCTTTAATAATTTTGTCACATTTTGTAAGCAAAAATTTTTCTTTAATTCTATGCTCCCTTATGTGGCGAACGTAATTTTTATATGTAATGATAACGATTTTACAAATATTGCATTTGTGATGTAGTTTCGAATGTGTTTGCATATGTAAATTTAAATCGTCCTCAGAAGTAAATTTCAAAACACATTTTTGACATTTATATAAATCACTTTCGCTAAAGAAAAAGATACAAAATTTATTTTAGTTATATATTTGTTATTAAAAAAAGATTAAACTTGTATCATGAAGTAATTACACGTACTATAATTCCATATTCAATTTTATCCAAGCATATTCTATAAGAAAAATGTAAAATTAGTCTTTTTATTGTAAAATGTTGTTTATTGTTGTTTGAAAATAAAATTACGACTTTCAAGTGATGAAAATTAATTATAATTTCGTTATTTAATGTTCTTGTGTTAAGAAATGTTAAACTAGCAAACAAATTTATTCTACCAATCGATAATTTCTTTCGATACAATATATTCAATTTGGTCTTCATCTGTGGATTCATTTTAAACAAATATATTTTTAGAATTTTTACATCTAGAAAAAATAATGGCCTTGTGATTTATTAATAGTCATGGAAAATGCTAAAGTCAACAAAAATTGTTTCCTGTGTAATATAAAAGGTAGTGATAAAATGTTTCCAGTATTTAAAGTTATTCTAGGAATAAAAACTTTATTTACTTGTTTATCTCCTGTAATTATTTCTGCTTCTATATTATACGTACATAGTTTTGTGATTCTTAAGCGAGTTCCATTACACAAACCTTCGGCTATGCTTGAATTTCGTATTAACATTATAATATTTATAAATTTAATTCATGTGGTGAAAGGCCTTCTTTAACTTTACTTAAAAACTCAAGTGGAAAATTAATTTGTATGTTTTTCTCGCTCTTATCGACTTATCGATTATATCATTATCGGTTGCGTAATCTATGCTGTAATAGATAACACTGTTTTGATGTATTATCGATTATTTTAAAAATTTTTTTACATACATCAATTGTTTTCCATTTTTTCAGAATAATAAAACATCTGATTTCTCCATCTCCTATTTCAAATAACAAAGATGCAAAATTTTTATCAGTTGATCATAAATTTATTCGTAAATGTAAAACAGAAAAAATTTGCCATAGATGTGAGGATTTAATTGTTTCTTCTATGATACAAATTTTACTAGAATTTTTTACAACTGGAAGAATTTGTCGATAGTCTCCTCCTAAAATTAATAATGGGTCGCCGAAAGGTTTGTCAGAGTTACACAGATCTTGTAAAGTCCTGTCAACTATTCCTGATGCTTTTTTTGATATCATCGAAGCTTCATCCCAAATAATGACACTTACTTCACGTAATTTTTTTAAGGAAGTCTGAATGTTCTGTGGCTTGTCATTCCTTTAGGGAGTAAAATTGAAGCAATTCCTGTCCATGCCATTGATATAACTTTTTGATTCATGAATAAGAAGTAATAAATTAAGGTTTTGTATAAAAATGTTTTAGCAGGACCACCTCGACCATCAATAAAAAATGTTTTTTTATTAGAGCTTATTATTTTATAAAGTATAAAATTTCAATCTTTATTCAAGTTTGTAAGATATTAATTGAATTTCTGTTTACAAAATTAGATCTCATTTATTTCATCAAAATTTATATATTCTTTTGATTCTTTTGGTTCCGGTAAGCCGAAGTGTTTACAAGACGTGTCGTAAACTTTTAAAATTTCGTTTAGGTGTAAAAGAGCTTGCTTTTCTTTATCGTTTTTAAAATCTTTGGTAAAAACATTTTTATATTTATTCCAAATAATATTACCTTCAAAATGTTCAGATATGATGAACCAAGCAAAAAATTATTGTAATTGGAATGGCAACATAACACAGCAAGCTTCATCAAATATAATGTCCAATCGTGAATCATGCTCTACCCATCCCATAACTACAGCAGTTTCTTTGAAAGTGTTATATGTAATTTGATCAAAAGTTCTTAAATCTGTGAATGATGTTTTGCCTTTAACTTTATTTAATATTCACTTTAAAAAAAATCGCTCTCGATCTTTAGGTGGTACAACATTTAATCGACCAATAATTTTTTTTTTTTTCATTCATTTACGTTTACTCTGTCCTTTAGTTTGAGGGTTGTATATGTAATGTTCTGGAATATTAATGTATTTAGTTGAGTTAGCAAATTCATCTTTTTTATTAAGTTTAAACCACACTGTTAATGGTGTTTTTTAAGTTTGTATTGATTCCAAAACTTTATTTTCATCAGAAACAATTTTTTGGTTGTTTTTAAGATGAACCGGTAAATGAAATACACAATGACTACGTCCACAAAGAAGGAATTTTTGTAGTCACCATGCAGCTTTTATGGGACTCAAATAACGTCCGTCTATGTATTTTAAAATTTCGTCCTATATTTCCTTGTCGGGTTCCGTTTATTTCTTTAATTTACATAGAGCTCGATCTCCTCCTTTGTGAATATAGTCAAAAATGTATTTAATGCTTTGGATGGACGCATAGCATTCTACATTAATATGGCAGTTGTATTTTCTTAATAAAAATTCAATATGTGGAACAACTATTAAATTGTCTACTAGGATTTTGACATTACTATTTTCTATCCTGTAGACGTAGTTTGAGTTTGTATTGTTAGAACGTTTTTACTCGGGATCACTGTTTTTCGTAAATCTTATTTCTAAAGAAAATTTTTTAGGAAAATTCTTTTTGCAAATTGTGCTGGCTTCATCATACTTTCTAATTTCTTATAATATGAAAAATGTTTACTGATGTTGAACTATTTATTAATAAGCTTTACTTTATCTTCTTTAAACTTGTTTATTCCTTTTCTTATACATATGTACATATATATATATATATATATATATATATGTATATAGGTGATTCTACCGTAAGTGGCTCACTTCGGGTCTACAGCTCATCCTACTAAATAGAATTAAATTTGAATATTTTAATCGTGTTAAGTTCCATCAAAAGTTCCAAACTTTCTTTGAAAAAAGTTTCAAGCTGATATCTCGACCCTTTGATGAAAAAATTTTTTTTAATTTGGTCAAAATGTTACATTAGTACGACTTCCCAATCTCAATTTCGCGTATAAAAGCTCGTAATGGAAAAAAAAGGTTTTCTGGCATATCCTTGCATATACATTGCCAATCATAGACATCGTATGTTACATTAATGCCATAAAAACATTTATTTTTAATCAGCAAGAAAAAGTTTTTATGACAGACTCAGTGTCCCACGATTTGCACTGCAATGTCGATAGTAGCGAGAATGACTTCAGAAATTTCGTTATTGTACTTGGTGATGCCTTTTAGTGTGTCACTTTTAGAATCTTACATTGAAATAAAACAAACGCACAAGCCAAAGCCGTAAAAAGTTTCAACCACTTTAATTGTTACAGATTAAAATTTTTTATTTTTGGGTGTACAAAAATTTTGGTCACTTCCATATCGCCCTGGGCCCACCATTCTGTTACTTATACAGGTGAGCAACATTTTTTTCATGTGTTATTTATTGACAACAGACGCTTAAAGAGCGGAAAACCGTTTGTGCTACGTCTACGAGCAGCAATAGTAATCCAAAGCTCGAAATGTCACTTCCGCACCTATCACTTTGTACCACTCTAAGTTCAAAGTTCGATTTTTCTCACTTTCAGGCAACGGATTTTTACCAAACTTTTTTTCTTGTACCCTGCGTGCTTCACGCGCTAATCATCATATTTCAATATTTTCATTCTCAAGTCTGAAAAATAAATGAAAAAGTTTATTTTTAAGACATATAGATGAGTACAAACATAGATAACAAAAGCGATTACACAAAGATTCGCTAAAAATTCGAGCCGATATAGTCAATACATGAAATAAGTTTACTGATTTATTTATTAATCGTTAATAATTTAATACTGATAATGACTTTAATTGGTATTTAGGGTTAATATTGATGAATATGTATATGAATACAATATTTACGCAATCATAATTATTACAGAAATAGTTATAAGCCTTTGTTTGTTATCTTGTAACATTTTAGAATCAATTATAAATATAAGTTAATAATAAGATATCATGTTGAAATTCTTTCTTAATATTTGTAAGTGTAAATTATTTTATTTTTCTTTTTTTATTTATGTCATATATAGACTTTTATATACTCCTATATTTTTTTTTTTTTGTTTCATATCTATTAAGAATTCTTATCCTCTTATATTAGTACTAATATTATTTTCAATTAAGTAACTTATGTAATTGATTGAAAATACAACAACGTGTTATAATTTCTTTTAACATTTACATAGTATCATAGATTATAACGCATAACATATTTCTGAACTTTAAATTTTTACTGTCGTGCCTTACTTACCTACATAAATATCTATTTTTACATGAATTATCTTCCTCTAGCATATACCCATTATCTTTTAATCCTATATTTCTGACTGATATTATTATTTCAGTAAATGTTTTTTTTTTTTTCACTTTACATAGCAATGTGTGCTTTGTTTATTTTTTTCTTTCATCGCAGATCCTACAGTCTATTACTTAAAAACTGCTAAACTCACCTGATTTTTTTCTTTTTGCTTTATTTTTATCTTTTCGTTTTTTTTCGTTTGTATTTTACGTATGATAGACTTGTCAATTACCATATAGTTTTTTCCTATCTTCTGATTGAAAAAAGTCTTTCCTTCCTTTGTAAATTATCTTTGATTTTGTCAAGTTTTTTTTCCTTCGTTGTTCTTTTTATGAATCCTATAGTTTTCCAATCCTCCACTTTTTCATGCACAACTTCAACTTCTTTGCCAATTTTTACCATTTTTATTGATTAAGTCCGTTAATTCTTCGATCAGTCATAATCAAGGCCACCTACTCTTGTTCATTTTTGTTATGTGCGATCAGTGAATTTATTTTCTTTTTCTTATGCCTATTTCTAGGCTAACCCTTCCTGTCTCCATTTGTCATATATATCCTGGTACATTTGCATTTAAACCGGATATGATATTTGTAAATCTGCATCTATTTTTTCCCCTTTTTCTGTCCTTTCGCATTCCCAAATCGATGCCTAACTTGCCCGCCTCGAGCTTCCGTATATGGGCGTGTCCAGCAAGATCAGGCCACCTCGCGCGTGAGGCGCATTTTATGCTCGAGCACACTGTGTTCAACTCCCTCGTACGGATTGAAAAAAAACTAAAACAAAACTAAAAAAATAAAAATCGATTGATTTTAACCTGCTTTTCATAATAATGCTATCATTATTTGCTTAAAAACCTTTTTTGTGTCAAAATATGACTTTAAACTTTTTGCCGTATCTCTCGAATTCGCCACAGTTTTGAAAAATAAAATTAACACGAATCAAAAGAGCGATACTCGGACCACACCTTCACAAATATTTAGAGTAGGAGAGCATGAAATGTTCAGCTGACAAGCAAATAAAGACGTTGACATTGAGTCAGCCACGCTTGACAGACAACTATATAGTTATAGTACAAACTGGAGGCTCACTGATAACTACTTGACATTCATCAAAACATAGTTTACGTCATGTATAACTAGAAGTCATAAACTTTACTTGATCCGCTGGATAGTTCACGAACAATGAAATTTGCAATTTTAAAAACTTTAAAGTTTCAATTTGTTCGAAAATTTCTTTAAGAATCGTATATTAGTGTATTTGATTTGACATACTAACATAATCGTATGTGTCATTATTTAGTCCTACAATTTATGAGCATATTGTATGAAAGTACCTTTTAGATGAAAACGATTTGTAGCTTGATTGCATATTTTCTATATCCTAGTTTTATTAAAATTACACAATTGTATTAATTTCAAAGAATTACCTAATTTTTTCTCCAAATTTTCATTAAAAAAAAGTTACTGTGCGACTAATTGTTGCGAAAATACCTTTAAAAAAAAAAAACACTGTTAGTTTCGATTATCAAAATTTAAACCTTTAACGGAAGTACATTTTGTTTGAAGCACTTTATTTTTGGAGGAGTAATTTTGCGACTACTTATGGCTCTTTGTATTGTTTCTATGACGACTAATACACAATGTTTTGACGTACAGTTTTAAAAGTTTATTCTAATTCCCAGAAATTTTTTTATTTTTCAAATTAACAAATATCATAATTGAAAATATAACTACACCACCTTTAATACATCGCTGTGAATTATTTGCTATGTGTTAGCACCATCATAAATACTTAGATATTTTTGTTTAACGACCAATAAATGCTATCATGTTTATTGCGTGTAAGTGCTAAGTTTGCTTTTTTTTGGAATAAATAAAATATAATTAAAGTAATAAAATATAAACTCTTTATTATCTATATGATGACATCGTTAATATTACTTAATAAAATACAATTCCTTCGTAAATACTTGCATTATAATTTTAAAATATTTAATACGTGTGCGTTGCGTTTGAACAAAAAAAAAATGATTTTTGGCAACTACATTTCTAATACCACCAATTGATTAATATTGATGGTATATTTGTAATTGTTCCATTTTTATATGCATTATGCGAGGTTCCATCTAAAAGCTTAGAATTTTTACTATGATGAAGTAAGTGTTTTAATGTGTAACTCATTGATCACGGTTACAAATAAAAGATGATTTCAGGTTTCTCTATAATAGGTTGTTTATAATTTTGAAACAATGATGGCAAATATCTTCTAATTTTCAGATTTAGGGAGGTAAATAAGGACTCCGATGCAATCAGCAGATCTTAACATATTAAATAAACTACACATGACATTTAAGCTACTCCCACTGAGCATCGTTAAAATTGAAGTATAATACACCTTTACAGTAACCATAATAGACAGAAATATATTGATTATGATATTTGGTATTAAAAAGACATGGTATCCGATTAGGAGATCTTAGCTTATTACTGTTCAGATATAGTTTGCTAGATTCTAGCACAATAATGGTTTGCAAACACCTCTTTTTTTTGCACCATCTGCATGAATCAGTTGCTCTGCCCAATTCCTGTAACAAGTTGTTATTGTCGAATGTACTTTATTTTCTATAAATTTACCTAATTTTTTAAATGTTTCGATTAACTTATTAAAATAATTGTTGATAGTTCATTAATTAATATTAAAAAATACCCATAAAAAATTTATAAAAAAAGCGTAAATTAATTTTTTAATTAAAAGTTGGATACAAACTGCAATATAGAAGAAAGTGATAAGTAGATAACTCGCAGAGGTAGCTTTTGTTTAAGTCGATACGGTACACGGATCGTATTAACCTCGGTCAGGCGTTTAATTTATGAAAACAAAATTTTTTTTTTGGAATAAAAATTCAGATTCGTTAAAAAATTTTAATTATTGAAAAATTCGAAATAATTAATTTAGTAACGTTTACAGTAGACTAAATGAAATAGACATTGAAAGAGTCATTTACATATATGATATATCTTTTATATATAGTGTAAATCATAAAGATTTTAAGATATATTAATCTTAATTGGTATCAAATAGAAAATTATGTGTTACTATAAAGGAAAAGCAAAATATTAATAAAATATGAAAACAGAAACTTTTCAGCTGATCTGTCCTATTGTTGTAATAATGTATGATTATACTATTTACGTTATGCCAAAACACAATAGACTACAGCTTTAATTCTGGATTACTAAATAAACTATTATTTAATAAATAGTTTAAGCAGGCAAATCTTCTCGGTTGTGTACTCTTAGGTGCTAGGTTTTTATTTAAGTTGGATTCCGTATTTAGCTGTATTTTACGGATCTTTTATTATGTGTATAATCAGCGTTATAACTGACGTTAACGAGTTTTATTTCCTGCCTCAGAAGAGCCAACTTAGTTATTCTTAACGTAGTAGTAGAACATTGTATTGAGACAAATTTTTTATTTTTTTCAAATATAGAGATGAGCTGTCATAAGATGTGACTATTTTTCTGTTGTCAGAAGCATGTGCTATCCAGCCAGTCTTCTCTATTTACATTATAATTGAAAGTATAATACACCTTTACAGTAAGTATAATGCACAGAATTATATTGCTGGTGATATTTTCTATTAAAAAGATGCTTTATGCGATTAGGAGATCTTAGCTTACAACTGTTAATATATAGTTCACTGGAATTCAGCATAATTATTGTTAGCACATACTTGTTTTTTTTTTGCATGAATCGGATGCTCCGTCTGATTCCTGCAATTGGGCTTTATTAGGGTATAATATAGGGTATTATTCAATGTACTTTATTCTGAAATTCAATATACTTCTCTGCTCACACTTTTAGTAAATAAAGGATCTGTTAATAGAAGTGTAAGTGGGCAAGTGCATTTTGTTATTTGGTTATAGGTGTTATATTTTACTTTTATTTCGTATTGTGCTCAAGTGTATGGGTGTGATATTATCTGTAACATCAGTTGTATAACTAATGGTCACGTTTTATTGCTGTACCTCTGTCTATTAGCCAAATAAGACGTGCGGGCAAAACACAAAATTCCGAATGGCTTTAATTGAGCGGCTTCAGCTGAATCGGTGGTTTTTGGCAATTTTTGACGATAGTGGATGGCTTGGGTGAAAGGATTCGTCTGTAATTGAAATCATTCGTTCGTTTTAGGGAGACTTTAAATAAAATGTGTCTCTTAGGTGACGTCATACATCTACGGCTATGGTTAAAATGCGCAGCGGCAGGGGTGGGGTATATAAGACTCAAATAAATTATATGTCCTTGCAGAATGTTAGGTAAGTAAGAGATAACCTAACGAAAATAGGGTACATGGGCGTGTGGGGAATAGAGGGGGGGGGGGGGTCAGACTTACTATAGAAAATTATTAAAAATTTGCATTTTTTCACCTCAATTTTACCTTACTTTTGATCATGTAAAAAATGTGTGGGGGGGCATGAAGAGGGGGCCATTACTTACGATCCATACGAATAAAGTATATGATATAAGAAGATATATATATATATATATATATATATATGTATGTATATATGTACATTATATAATCAATATCATGGTAGTAAGAGCTACTTTTTTTCTAATCTTATGTTTTTTTATAGTACAATTCCTAATAAAATGTTAACCTTCTAACATGAAGAAGGGAAAAATCAAAATGAAATCAAATTATTAATTCATATGCTTGAACTTATGATTAAGTTGTGTGAGTGTGCTTATTGTTAAATATATTATACGGTAATGGGGTGGAGCTGAGGGAGAGAGAAGGGGAAGGTAATGATGGTGCTGTGGGGTGCTGACAGGGGAGCAGGAGGGAGCAGAGGGGAGCGAACCCAAACGAAATTGGGTTAAAAATCACGTGAAAATGCACGAATAACTACGTGATTTGAGTAGTAGCTGTGGGGAGCCAGGTGGGATCTAAGAGTTAGCAGGGAGGGTGGTGGCGGGCAGCGGGGGGGAGGGGGCTGGAACAATTTTTTGTTCATACGACTATATAATATAGGAACATAAATACATATAATAGCACGGCTTTGCCTCCTGCGAGCTCCGAGCGCCAACCTCCATAATTCAATATTTTTATTCTCATGGCATGATAAAAAATACAATAATTTATTTTTAATACACATTTATCTGGACAAACATAGATAACCGAAGCGATCTCGTAAAAATTCGCTAATAATTCGACAATTATAGTCAATATATGAAATAAGATTACTGATTTATCAGATAATTGTTAGTAATTTAGAACTGATACTGAATCTAATTGGTATTTAAGGTTAATATTGATACGCATGTATATGGATACGATATTTACGCAGTTATTATCATTAAAGATACAGTTATGAGCCTTCTTCTTTTTGCTCTAATGCGAGCCTGACTCTTCTTAATTATTTGACACTCCATTGCCTATTTTTTTACTTTCTTAACGATTATAATTCCTAGTATCTTGAATGCTACATTTTAAAACGCCACTGCCCTGTAGTTTTAACGTCCTTCTACTCCTTCCCTGCCTTGTCAATTTGATAGATTTTTGCTGTTCCCCACTGTTAGATAGTATGCATGCTAATCTATAAGCTATAAAGCATGTTTTTGAATTCAATCATCAAAATTATTTGCAGATTTCTGAAACAGTTTTCCATAATTGTGTCTTCTTCTGTGTCTTCCATTTTTTTTTATTTTTACATAGACGTTCTTTTATTCAATGATGGATATATCCTCGTCAAATCTTTTTCGACATTGCTGCTGATTCCAATACTCCTTTATTCGTTTTCGGTATAACATGTATCGTTTTTGTCGCATAAAAATTTTGAAAATTATTTTTTCATGCCTCTTTCCTTACAACAATCCACCTTTTTTTCCTGTTTTAATGTTTAATAGCTCTTCAAAACTTATTTAAATTTTGGCTTTTTACTACTTTACTTAGTTTTCTTAGGTTTGTTTGAATTCTTATCTCTTATTATTCTATTTGTGTATGTTGCGTTAGTCTTCAATTCTATCTATACTCTTTATCTTTTATTTTTTTAGAATTCTCTGAATTAATCTATAATCCTTTTTTTTTTCCTTGATTATTGTGAAATCCTTTTTTTCAATTTGCAATGATTTGTAGCTTTATAGATATTTCTATTTCTAGCTTCTTTTGCTACGTGTGTATCAACATTTCGTAACCTGTCCTATTTTTTTGTGATATCTATTCCCTATGTACGTTCACCTACATGCATGCTCTGCTTGCCAATTTTCCAATTATTTATATTTATAAGATAAATCATTTCAATAATTATCCTATAAATATAATAAATTTCTTATAATAATAATTAATTTGTCACTTATTTATTAAAGAATCTTATAATTAATTAATTCTTCAATTTAAAAATGTTGATTTAAATAAATTTTTTTTTTTCATTTATAAATATTTTAATTTGTTTTTAATGCTGTTTTAAAATAACTTCTTGTAAGAAAACTTTTAATTTGTACAATTAAATTTAAAATAACGTTGGCTTGGGCTAGGATTCTGGACAGATACACAAAAGTGATGGATTGTGATTTTAGAAAACAAATAATTAACCTTAACTTCGAACATATTACCGAGTGCATTATTATGGAAAAAAAATTATACCTTTTTTTTGGGTTAACTCACTGGTATTTTTTTTTTTCAACCATTACTTAAAATACTCATAAAACAACTTTAAAAGCTATAACGAACATATTAAAGATAATGGGATTTTTGAATGAATTTCATTGCATCTATATAAAATTAATGCATTTATTGTCTTTACATTTTTCGAGCACGATTTACACATTTTATACAATTACTACCATTCTATTTGAAAAGCTTTTATAATTTCTAGTGATCTTATGATTTTTTTTTCAGCTCTAGAGACTCCCTACTGTTTAGAATATTTTGACTGTGTAAATTCCAATGATTGGTTATTATAAACAAAATTTTACTACTTGATGTATTGTAAAATTTATAAATGAAATTTGAAGAATTTATTACAAACTTAGAATTTATTACATTTAAGCAATTCATTATTTTTTTACAGGTATTCTTTTTTAATTTTTTTTAATACTCCTAATTAATGTAATTATAGTTTATAAAATTATGTATTAAATATATAAACAGTATAACATGCCACTTCAGACAAATCTTGTTTTTCAAAGAACATACTAAGGAAAAATTATTTAAATGTGTTGAATGTAAAAAAAGTTTTAAAAGATCACAACATTTAAATAGACATATATTAATTCATAAAGAAGGACTTAAAAAAAAATATTTGTAAATATGTGGTAATGGTTTTAAAAGTTCCGACGGTTGAAGGAGGTTTAGGAGTTTCGCTTGGAGGGGTGAGGAACGGGGAGTAAGTCCTTTTATACACAAGACACTACTACGTATGTGCAATATAATTTTATTATTTAATCCATGAACAATAATTTCTGTTTTAAACTTACTACCCTATCTGTTTTGCTTAAGCCTAAAACTGCATTAACTGTCCTTTGCTCCCAACAGATCGTTTTTTTCCGTGCCGGAAAGATTATTTGTCGAGAACCATACTTCTCGATCCATGTCCTAGTTTGAAACTTCCAATGCATCCAATTCAAATTCATACAGACCTGTATGTACCCCTTGTTCATTTCTAAAAATTAACATTTTTTTTTTTCTTTCAGTATATTTTTTGTACTTTATTTATCTAAGTCTTTTTGCACATGTTTTCTGTATTCAATATGCTAGGCACCTTAAACAACGTCATTAAATGATTTAAGACAGTTAATTTTGAGTTCGCTTACTGTTACACCTTCTGTATTATTTTAAATCCTCTCATCGCTTATTATTTAGATAAATAAACCTAAAAGTACCAGGCTTCATGGGCACCTTTGTCTTTTCCCGTTTAAAGTTTTGAATAAATTTGTTAGCCCCTCGCCGTATTTATTCGTTTTTTTTGTACATTTTTAGATTCTTTTCAACATTTTTGTTATTTTCATACTTATTTTTCTTTAATTTATTTACCTGGAAAATTTCTATATTAATGATATCAAATTCTGTTTTTAAGTCTACAAACACAGCATATAATTCATTGATGACTTCCTCTAGTTTGCTTTTAATTAGACTATTTAGTACAAGAATATGGTATTTTGTTCTTCCTTTTGTTCTGATAGCAGCCTAACTCTCTTTTATCACTTTTTACTTCTCTACCGATTCTTATATATCATCAGCAATTATAATTTCTTATATATTGTACGTTACATTTGAAAAGCCACTCCCTTATAGTTTTAAAATACTTCTACTTTTTCCCTGTCTTGCGAATTCTATAGATTCATGCTATTGCCCACGCTCCGATAACATGTGTGTCAGTTTATAAGATATAAAGTCTGTTTGTCAAATCGATAGTCCATATTATTTGTAGATTCTTGAAACAATTTTCCATAATTCCATCTTCTTCTGTGTCTTTTCTGTTTTTCATTTTCCGCAAGACATTTTTTTTTTCAATGATGGATATATTCTTGCCAAGAGAAGTTTTCAAACCTTCAAGAGTAGTATTTTGCGTGTAGATATTTGAATGCGTCAGAAGAAAAGGTTGTCTTATCGATAATTCCAGAATTGTGTCAAGATCTATTATGATACATAAAAAATCTATCTCCCTTAAATCCAAATAATACTTTTTTTTTCAATATATAGGATTCTTTTCACAGCTTTTATGCGTATAATCATACATTTTTGGTGTACGATTATGAATATCGGCATTCTATTAAATATTATTAATTGTTACATAACCAATTTTCATTAAAGTTGGTTTTTCATATATGTATTTGTATACTTTTAAGAATGTAATAGTGTTGTCAAAATTATTAACGAAAGGAAAAACATGTTTGGGAGGAAACTGGAGGGAGGTAGGGGGGATTTTAGCGGGGAGCTGGGAGTAGCTGGGGGGGGGGGGGGGGGCGGGGGGGGGGGGGGGGGGGGGGCGTACAGGTATGGAAGTGAGAGTTGACGGGAAACAGAAACGCACTTTACGTT
>JAPYYV010009164.1:0-19700 GCA_030522625.1 Copidosoma aretas | reverse complement strand
ACAAATGAAAAAAAAAAAAAAAAAAAAAAAAAAAAAAAAAAAAAAAAAAAAAAAAAAAAAAAAAAAAAAAAAAAACTTTTTACAGACCACTAATGAGTAGTAGTCTTGTAGAATTGTTTTGTTATAATGATTTTACTTTAGCGGACCCTGAGTGCTCTAGTCTTGACCAAATCGACTTACTACTTGATACTTTGGTCCATGCGATTATTATCTGGCAGGAACTTCGTAAAATGGCTATTGATTTGCCTGTCGCCTCAGAATACCAGATTAGTTGGCTATTATCAGGACCTGTAACATATTCATCTAATCACAGTAAAAGCTCTGTTCTTTTAATAAGTACAGTAGACATGTGTTTCAATAAATGGATAAAAAAATTTGGGATTATTGAGGAACCGCTTGATTCTAAACCTCAGGTGACGAAGATCGAGTTAGCCTGTAAATATTTTCTCATCAGTTCCAATTCAAGGGATCAATACGGAAGATTCACTGTTTGTTTTCCTTTTATAGTTGATTCTTTGACTTCCACTTCATTAGCCGAACAGTCTTATCACTCATGTGTTGCAGTACTTCGTAACTTAGAACGGAAATTTTTAAAGAACACGGCATTGTATGAGGCTTATTCAACACTTATGTCAGAGTATCTAGAATTAGGTCACATGACAGAAATCGATCCATACAAAGATACTGTTAGAAATTATTTACTTTATCATGGCATTTTTAAAAATAACAAGTTGCGTTTGGTTTTTAATGGATTGACAAAAAAGATGTAATGTATTTCCATCTACTGCTTGCAACATTCTAAGAAAACTTGTTCTCAAATCTGTTTTTTATTGTAATAAAGTGGCGTTTCTATCAATTTGAATTTACTTTCGATATCAACAAAATGTGCGGACAGATCTTGGTGCTGCCAGAAGACCAAGTCCATCAAGTTATGTTATGGCGTCGTGATCAGTCCTTATCTATGAAGGTCTACGCCTTGAACACCAGAACTTATGGTTTAAAGTGTTCGCCTTATCTCGCCAATCGTGTGCTCAAGCAACTTGCCAAAGATCATTTACTTACTTATTTTTTAGCAGCTCATGAACTTTAACAAAATTTTTTTATAGATGATGGACTGTCAGGTGGGCATACAGTAGGAAAAGCTAGTATCAAATGTCAAAAATTTCTTGATTTGTGCAGTCTAGGTGGGTTCCCTTTCCGTTCATGGTCATAAAATTCCTCTGAGGTACTAGTTGATCTGCCAACAGAACTTTTGGTCAATAAACTTAAATACCCCAACTCTGACGATGAGTTTCCCTTAGTGTTGGGATTGAATTGGAAATCAAAAACAGACGAATTGCAGTTTCAATTAACAGTAAGTAATCCACCCATAGCCTGGACTAAACGTACACTCTTTGCTAAGTTAGCCATGTTTTTTGACCGCTTGGGATTGGCAGCACCAGTTATTACATTCGATAAAATACTCTTTCAGTCTCTCTGGCTCATTCAACGTCTCTCTTGAGAAGATGCTCCACGTATGGACACTGTAAATACATGGATTCGTTAGTTATCTAAAACATTTTCGTTGAATCTTATTCGTATACCTAGGTGGAATTTTTTCACATCCGATTGTAGTTCGGTAGAGATTCACGGCTATGCCGATGCCTCCAAGACTGCTAATGTCCCAGTTCTCTTTTTACATGTTGTCCAAGATCAAGTTATTAGGGTTTTACTTAAATTGGCAAAAACAAGGGTCACTCTTCTCAAGTTGTTGAGTATACTACGGTTGGAACTTTGCGCAGCGGAGTTATTGTCTATAGTTGTAAATCAAAATGTTAATGTTGAAAGTACCTTATATTTTTTACTTTTGATGGTAAACTCTTTTATTTTCTCGCTTACCATCACCCGAGAAGAACGAATTTTTTTGAAAAGCTTGAAAATTGTCTTCATTCAAATTACTAATTTTGCTGATATGTCTGCATTAATTTCCGGTCAATCAATCAGAGAAAATTGTTCGAAAACCACGTTACTGTCTTAAAACTTAATTTTCGGGGCATTCAATGTAACGTTCAGACATCGTGCTCTACAAGGTGACCCGGCAAGGCCGTGTAACTTTTTAATGCAGTCGGTCTGCTTCTATTGCTCGTTATAGTATGTAGTATGTAAGTACTTAGCTCTCTTCCCTCGTGGAATTCTTAAGAGCCTCTTTCCATGTATGTGGCTAGATAAGTTATTCAATCTTGTACAACTGATATTTTGTATCATGTATCATTTATTTCTCTTGAAATGAATAGTGTTTTTTTTTGTACATGTGCATACTGTGTCGTGTGTGGTTTTCAGTGATCTTCCCAATGGTTCCTCAAATGCACTCCCTTTAGGCCTACTCCTCGCTTCGCATCTGGCGTCAAATAAATATAATTACAGTCCAGTAAGTCATTTTTAAATATTGATATGAATAACAATCTAAATATTTATAAGATTAGTATTTAAGGAAGACTAAACATCAGGCAGGGCATAACATTAAGACAATAGAAGTTAATTTAAAGAAAGAATGTATTATTTGTGAAAGATAAGAATGTTCTTTAATATTATTTAGATTGTAAATTATCAAATTTTAAAATTTAAGCATTATACAATAAGACATTCAGGTCATTTGGCTGATTTGATTTTAAAAGTTTAGTTGTATTATATAAAAAAAAAGCACATGATATTTTTACTTAATATAGTCATAAATTGTAAGCCTAGTATCTTATTCAGTCCGGCCCGGTGAGTTAGAGGCCAACTAATGAACTGACTGCTCTGATTTTTGTCTCATTTTTTGCCAAATTTTTTTCATTCAGTTTGTTTTCCGATGGAAAAATTGTTGTTAATAACATTTATAAATTAAAATCATAGTACTACTTCAAAAAATTATATTTCTCTATTTTATTTGTACCAAACAAAATGTAAGTTTTGGAAACGTTTACGGAACGTGTTAAAGATGTTCCATATTGAGCTATGCCAGCAGGAATCACTAAGTTCCTAAATTATTTAAGAAATGTTTCTTAGTTCCTGGATTAAGCAACTCTATGTTTTATGTAAAACGTTGCAGGAACTGAGAGCGATATGCAGGTATTATAATATATAATCTGTTGTCAATATTGATTATCGTGTTCAAGCTGACCTTTTAATAGAAGAGTAGTATTGGTGAACGAAATCCTCAGCGTGTCTTAATACCTCTGTTGATGATCTAACTTCAGTTTTATGGGTTGGTATAGACATTATACTACCTAGGCATACATGACTAGAGCACAATGTTCTCTGAAATGATACAAATACCAAAAAGTTACTTGTACTTAATAAATCCAAGAAAGTCTGAATTGACACAGTTATCTATTTATTTTAACATTATCATTGAGAAGTCAGCTACTTGTTAGTTACGACTGACTGTAGCTAAAAGCGAGACATTTATTTAAATATCGTCACACAAAGGAAAAAAGTTTTGCCACTCATTCCAAGCCTCAAACCTTTTCTCGAAATCGCGTTATCCAATTGCTACAAAAGGTTGTAGAAACACTTTTCTCATGCCTTATAATAATTATTGCATTTATAAGTTATACCTAATCCAATTCTAGTGTCAATTATTTTGCCTGATATGGAATGGAATGCGATTATAATATTCCTTAAATTTTTCAGTAAGAAGTCATTTATTTATGCTTGCGTTTACAGATGTCGTTTGCGACTCCCACTAAATCAAGCACTAACACATAGCTGTGGATTTCGACTATATATTAGTAAGCAGGTTTAAAGCCAAGAACAAATTAATAAGGCCGCCTTTAAATTAAATTAATTATTTAATATTTTATGATCATGAAGCGTGTGTTGTATAATTTAAGCTTAAGAGCCACAGGGGAATGATTGGGAATACATTATTACTTTAATAATTTCGTGAGTAGATTTGGATTTCTTTAAATATCTCTCAAAAATCTTATAAATTCAATTTAAGTAAGTTAAAATGATTGTACGAAAATATATAGTAATCTTTATGTTTTTTAGATAAGTATGATACAAAGTAATATATAAGAGACCTGCACGTCACCTGAAAATAGAGGTTGGTTTAATCGAAATGAACTGACAAATATTTTATAATCAAATAAAAAATGTTAGGTCTATTACATACAACTCTTTAAATCATATTAAATATTCATAAATTCCATTATCGTGGGCTGTTCAAACTAATTCCGGAGGTAGCCCATGCTTTTGACTTTATAGATAAGTGGTACACGCAGTAGATTATCCTCGCAAGAGGTCAGTACAGCATGACGCCGTTTGATTATCAACGATCTATAAGCAGAATCAGAAGAGCACAGAAAGTCTCAACTCCTTACAGATAAGGTTAGGTCAACGATCCTACCATAAAGTCTTGCCTCGAAATAAGTCGAGTCTCGGGGTAGGTAGGGTAACAGTAGGCTATACTATCTTATTTCCTAGGGACTTTGACCAAAGGATTCGTCAACATAATTGGAGGGTACTCGACTACCTGGAAAAAAGTTGTACCTCTTGCATATAGCGGTCAACTTCCGAAATTCCCAGGTAAAGCTTCGATTAGTATTAGTTTCTTCACCAATAAAAGTTGGCATGCTCTTTCTATCTCTCTCTCTCTCTCTCTCTCTTTCAGCTCTGCTGTCCCCCTTCCAGATCTGCTTCCACGATCTCCAGTTCACCAAGCGCTATTACTGACTTTATGTGATCAGATCGCTTTAAAACTTAAATACACCGACTCTTTCTGTACTATAACCAAAGCGTCAAGAAGATTGACTAAGCTTAGTAGTCTTTGAGCAAAGAGTCGAGTCTTAGCTCTGGGACAGACTCGGTGTACTACGGATTGGCCATGTCTGAGCTCCAGAAAGAACTGCCTCGCTCAAATCATAAGGGACTCTTTATATTCTCGTCCTTGCTTCTTCTTTTTTAGTTCTTCTGATTTCGGTATTTCACCATCTAATTAGAAAGAAGTATACCTTCCGACCCAAAAGGTATTTTTTATTCTAAACTTAAATCTTAAATTAAGTATCTTGAATTTTTCCCCATTACTATAATGACAATTTTCAATAACTATGAAGAAAAGTACGAATTTGATATCATTTTGTATCTCTAACGAAAAGTAGATGCTACAATTCAAAAAATCAGATAAGAAAAATATGTCTTACATGTGGCTGTCTGGTTTCCAACTCATTTGGCAAGAGTTAATAAGCAACGTTGCATTTCCAAAACGAATTTCAACATAAGAATTAGGTCTGAGATGTATAAAAATAAGTTACAATTTGTTGGAAATAGATTATTTTTATTGAAAAAGTATACGTTAGCCTTTCACGATTATCCGTGCGAAACTTATCTATTCACTTTTGTATTAGTATGATTTAAAGTTGTCTCTTACTTTAGAGAGTAATAACACTTTTTACTTATAAATTTAACTCATTCCTAATGATGCTTCTTTATTGTAATTGTTTAGAAAATAATGATCCAATATGACAAAGAAGCCTTATCAGTAACTTTAGTTTACGTAGTGGTTTAACACTTTTGAGAAATTAAAAATTTAATATCATTGAGTTTCTTTTGTCGCATGTCAGAATATTTAAATTGTAATCATGATAAATAATATTCTATTCAAAATTATTGTGCATGATAAATTTAGATAAATACTCGGCATTACATTTTACCTAAAATTATAAATAAGGGTTGTACTGATCCATATAATTTTTCCATTTAGTTGATAGACTAATTGTTACCACTATTGACGTGAAAACGACTCAGTAACAGTAAAACAAATGTTGTTTTTTTCAACTTAGGTAAATAAAATTAAATTATGAGCACATAAAGCTGATAAATCATAGATGTTAGGATTTAAAATAATATTAAGTATGAATGTCTTACACAATTAAATACATAAAAAAATAGGCGCAGAAACAATATTTTATACAAGTTTTATAAGCCAAGCGTGTGTAAACATAAGCGTTTTCCTTGATATTATGAATCAAAAATTTGTCATTGATGCCCACATTTAAAGTACGAAGGAAATTCTATGCATTAGAACAACATAACTAGAGTCGTTCGCTTGATACGGCAACATGTGCAAGAGCTATCTTAAGAAGTTTGTATAGCAATGTAAATATGTTTTTACCGAATTTTTGGGTATATAGTCGAAATGTTCTTTTTGTCCCCCTGTAACACACTTGACTTTTCCACATTCAGCCCCTGATAGATTTACGTCTACGTCATGAGCCATAACTAAAGATGTTCGTTGAGAACTTAAAGAATTCAAGTAAAGTATACCTTTAGACCCACGCCGGATTTTATTTAAAATTCAAATCTTAGTTAAAAAATCTTAAATTTTGCCTTATTAAAATAATAATGATTTCTGATAACTATAAAGAAAAGTTAAGATAAAATATAATCTTGTATCTCTAACTGAAAGTAAATGCTACAACTCAAATAATTATATCAGACAATTTCAAAAACCCACACCATAATGTCTAGTTCCTTACTAATTTAGCAACAGTTGATAAGCAACGTTACATTTCTAAAACGAATTCTAATATAAGAATCAAAACTATAATGTATAAAAATAATTTACAAACCTTTGAAAATAAATTATCAATAATGGGACAATATATGTTAACCTTTCACGATTATCTGTGCCAAACTTATCTATCAACGTCTATGTTTGTATGCTTTAACGTTGTCTCTTACTTTTGAGAGTAATAAACCTTTTTCATTATAAATTTACCGTATTTCTAATGACGCTTCTTTACATAATTTTTTTTTGGTAAGTTATTAGACTAATTGTGACATACAATGACGTCAATACGACTTAGTTACATTGAAAAAACGTTGTTTTTACAACTTGGATAAAGATAATAAAAATATTAGCACATAAAGGAAATTCTATGAATTAAAACAGTGCTGTAACGTTTGCAGACGACAGATCCATTAACAATGGTCATTGAATTGTTTTATAGACCGTAAGTATGATTTATAAATATCTTTATCAAATTTTTAGTGCTTTTGGTGAATATAGTAAACCACACTCAACATTTCTATTTTGATGTAGCACTAAATAGTACAAAATCCGACGGTTTCACATCGTTATATTGTTTTTAATCTATATACTTTTTTTGCGAAGGTGATGTATAAGTCGTAGGGTATAGTTTATACATTCCAAGAACCCTGAGATGAACACGAGTTTCTGTCTTTCTTCACTGATGATCCCCAGATTAATATGTCTTTGTAAGATGGTTTTTCATATTTTCAATATTCGTCTTTTAGAAAGCTGCTGTGTGTGAGTCAGCGCATGAAGGTGGGGGGTAGGCAAGAGGTATACATGATGTTTAAAATATGGACAGATTCCGGCGTAAAAATAAATTTGTCACTGATATATGACCATTAAGTCGAGAATATTTATTGCGGTCGAGCAGTTGCGTCGGTGTCCGGGCTATACCATAAGCCGTTGAAAAAGCGATTCGAACGTTGTCTGTTCATCTTTTTGTGTACAATCAAGGTCTTAAGTAAGATTCGGTTCGTTAATGCCGGAGACAATGCTTATATTTTCTTTTTTGTTTATAGCGTACAGGTACCAAATTTTCTTGGCATTATAGCTGTACAGTCGTTTGCTTGCTCGAGTATTTTTCATAAATTCATGTATGACTTTGTATGATGCAGATCTACTGATTGCATTGCAGTAACCATTGTGTTATGCTTTCTAATCTTCTCATCCTTAGTTACAATTATATTCTTGTTTCTACATTCATAAGCTTGTTTGATAATTCGAATCATACACCTATAATCTGCCCTTCTGCATCAATTAATTTATAATTAATTCCGTTCTGTTATTTGTCTTGAAAATTTACATCACTTATTTAAGCAAGCGAATAAGGTAAGTCGATTCGACATAAGACTATTCTTTTTCCGAAGCCCACTTACTTATACCCTTAGCAAATGGAAAGTAGATAGTTTTTATATTTTCTGTCTTTCGACGATTGTTGTGTTTTTAAAAATCACTTTAATGATGACTTATTATTGTGACTGTACCCATAGCTTCCACAACAATTTTCCTTTAATACGATTTTTATCGCATGCTTTACATAATAAATGACAGAAGCGAAATTAATACAGCTATTGAACAGTTTAATACCATTTATTTGTACCGAACATCTAAATTCTTTTAGGGATGATACTAGTTTACAAATTTTAAATCAAAATCCATTATAAGGTATGATGTCATCTGGTTTTTAAACAAAACTATGTATCATATGTTAATACACGCTAGTCTTGAAAAAGCTACATAAATTTTGAGTCTTTAACATATTATAAGCAATACAATTATATTTTAATAATAATGCCTACAACAATAATAGGAAAACAAATATATTATCATAAGGCTAGGGTCTCGATATCTATAAGCCACCATTAAGTGTAGGCCATATTATGAAACTTGAAAAATTCATTAAAGTTTGCTGTATTTCATTTATCGAACTTTTTTAATTTAAAATAATAAAAAAGAGATCTTTGAAAACAATGTATTTTCTGCTATTTTATTTCAGTCACCTTTTCTGATATAAGATGATATGATATATTTAATTTTAATTAAGTGAATAGAAAATGAATTTTTTTATATTTAAATAATACACAACATACTTTAATATTTTACTAAGCCTACTTTTCTATTTGATGACAATATCATACTGGTCTTTAAAAAGTATATTATCTAACATTTCAAATAAGCTGAAATTTTTGATTTGGAATAATTTAGTCCTGTTGATTTTGTTTTACTTGAGGCTCCCTTTCATGTGATTGAGAAAATGGAAACAATCCACCATTTAGTACTGTCAGCTATTTTGGATTTAAAGATAACCATTGACTTAAACGTTTTTTTTATACAGTAAATGCTAATTATATTAATCTATTGAAGTGTTTATGATAACTTAATCTAAATACAAAAAGAAATGATGAATAGCATGTATATTTCCTCATGTCCAAGCCACTATATTGCTGCCGCTATTTTAAATATGCTGGAATGCACATAACTTGAAACTTATGGTTTTTCTGCATCTTAAAAAATCGTTTTATTGAGAATTTGATAAAAATTATACATTTTTGCGAAAGTTTATGTTTTGATTATTCCTGCCCCCCCCCCCCCTCCCCTCTAGCGTCGTATCATGAATTTGGAATAGTTCTTCTAGATTTATTGATACATGTGTGAATATGTATACACACATATATATATATATGTATGTATGTATGTATAAATAAATCCACGCTAAATTGCCCAGATCGGGTACTGCGCTAGTACTCGAACCCTTAAACGAAATTTTAGTTTTTTTTTTAAGTTTTTTTTAAAATATTAAAGAAAAAAGGTCAAAATGTCTTTTCATCCCCTTGTCACAAACTCGATTTTTTATCATTCGACCCTTGGCGTACTTACATATATGTCACAGGCCCTAACTAAAGATGTGCATCTAAAACATTGATATTGATTCTACGAATTGCCACCAAAGCCAAGGCTACACTTATATAGGAAGTCGTCCAATGAGGTGCATACATTTTGTAATGAGTTTTTGACTCAATAAATACGCCACTACGTCATTGACTCAGACAAAACAAAGTCAAGATTTTCTATACCATCAAACGGTGGGCTCTTGTACTGGAAACCGGCGATAAAGAAACTCGAAAGACACAGTTCGTATGCACTCAACGCTTAATCGGCAGTGAACGTCAGGCATGTTAATGGACTGGACAAAAGGACTAGAGATACTCAATGGACGTCCAACAGCATAGAATGGACGTGGAAAACATAAAGGCTACTCTATAAAGTGCGTTTAAGTAATGAATAAACAAAATATATACTAATAATCCTATCGCTGGTAACGTAATACGCTCGGCTGCGTGTTTATGTGATAAATAAATTTATTTGCTCAATGACTAACAAATTATCATAACAATAACAACATTACTTAAATCTCAAGATTTTTAACACAGTCACCCAAGGGAAAGCAAGTTTATAATATAATATGCTAATATATTAATGAATAAATTATAACGTAACCTACATGCCAAGCCTATTAATCTTGTAACCCAGGGGACAGAGAGTAAATAATAAAATAAGAGTATAAATTATCATGAAAATAATAACATAACCTGGATATCAAACTTCTGAACCAAGTACTTACTGTCCGCCCGCGCCGGGTCAATAGGTCAAAAAAGCTTGGGATCCAGAATATAATGTAATTTTTTCAATAATTTATTGATTTAATATATTAATTACTCGCTGTCCCTTGGGTTACTGGGTTGACAAGCTTGGGATTAAGGTTATGTTGTTACTTTTAAAATAATGTATTAGTTATTAGGTAAATTAATTTAATTGTATGTTACAAAAAGAGGCAGCTAGCGGAGCAGTCGTAGCACAGTTGGCTAAGGTGCAAGTCTGAGGTACGGCTGCTCAAGTGGGGCAAGGGTTCGAATCCCGGTCGGTGCAAGATTTTTTAAAAAACGGTTTCCGGCTGGGATTTGTTCCCAAGTCCCGTGGCTGGTCCTAGTGTAGGTTTTCCCCTCATGGAAGAGGTTTTCCTGCACCACAGGGCGACCCAAGGGGTTAAAAAGCCTTGGTGCGCTCTGGGTAAATGCGGGACTGGCTGGAAAAGGTGGGGAATAGAGGGGATTAGTTGGGGTTTAGGATCAACACTCTCCACACAGAGGGGGGAGAGGGTGCGTGTAAAAATAAGTTGTAACTGGAAAAAGGGAAAAAAAAAAAAAAAAAAAAAAAAAAAAAAAAAAGGCAGCTAGCGTATTGCGTTACCAGGGATTAAGTGTTTGAGATATATTTTAATGCATAAGTTAAACGCACTTTATACAGTAGCGTTTATGCTTTTCATGTCCATTCTATGCAGTTTGACGTCCATTAAGTATGTCCAGTCCTTTTGTCCAGTCTATTAACATGCCTGGTAAGCGTTTGTAACCTTAATTCAAACGATTACTAAAGCTTCAATCATATTGCACAACTTTAACATCAATATCCTACTCTTTTAGTTAGATATTCTTGGATAAAATTAAAAAGCTATACTGGAGTGCAAGAAATCATTTTTATATGCATAGTTGGTCAATGTTTTGCTGAAGATTATAGCCTTTTAAGGACGATTGACGCCTACCTACAGATATTATTATGAATAGCAACAAACTAATTATAAATAATAGAATAAGATACATAAAAATATTATATACATATTTATATATAGAACGCGGCTTCTATACTCGATTTACAAACAGAATTATTTTTTTAAGCGTGTGTGTGTGTGCCATTAAATTGCACTTAAACATGCATAGCATTTACTCCATACCAAGAAAGTTCAACACTCCCCGTTAAAATTCATACTTGACGCTTCTATTACAGAGCGCATAGTATAGGAAAGTAGAAATTTAGAAGATAGGAAAAAAAGGAAAGGAATTGTTTTGTCCACGATCGCTGGATCGGACTCATCAGTATAGCTCACTAGCGATCTTGCTATATACGAACACGTCTAATACTTGCACTGATACGCGTACTCACCGCGAAGGCTAGATTGATGTAGCGAGTGAAATTTGGCATTATATTTTAATCGTATGCCAGAAATAAATCGAATTAATCTAAAACTTCTGTAATCAACTTTTTCGATTACTTAGTATTTCATATATAGAACGTGGCTTCTATACTCAATTAACGAACAGAATTATTGTTTTAAGTGTGTGTGTGTGGGTGCAATTGAACTGCACCCACACATGCATATGCATTTACTCCATACTGAGCAAGTTCAACACTCCCCGTTAAAATTCATACTCGGCGCCTCTATTACAGAGCACAGAGTGTAGGAAAGGAAAAATTTGAAAGATAGGAAAAATGCGTATGCATGTGTGGGTCCAATTTTATTGCACACACACACTAGCATAAAAAAATAATTCTGTTCGTGAATCGAGTATAGAAGCCGTGTTCTATATATGAAATATTGAATAATCGAGCAAGTTGAGTACGGGAGTTTTAGATTAATTTGAGTTTTAGATTAATTTGATTGATTTCTGGCATACGATTGAAATATAATGCCAAATTTCACACGCTATATCAATCTCGCCTTCGCGGTTAGTACGCGTATGAACGCAAGTATTAGTCGTGTTTGTATATAACAAGATCGCTAGTGAGCTATACTGATGAGTCCTAGCTAGCGATCGTGGACAAAACGATTCCTCTCCTTTTTTTCCTATCTTCCAAATTTTTCCTTTTCTACACTTTGCGCTCTGTAATAGAGGTGCCAAATATGAATTTCAACGGGGAGTGTTGAACTTGCTCGGTATGGAGTAAATGCGTAAGCATGTGTTGGTGCAATTTAACTGCACACACACAAGCTTCAAAAAATAATTCTGTTCGTAAACCAAGTATAGAAGCCGCGTTTTATATATGAAATATTGAATTTTCGAACAAGTTAAGTACGGGAGTTTTAGATTAATTTGATTGACATAAATTTTTAACCTATGTACAGGTGTCTCAGGCACGCAAACTAATTGGAGACATCCCACAATACTATCTTATCTTAGCGTTGTTGAATCTCTTCAAGGGATCATCAACGATGTATTTTGAATTACTATTTGATGTAATTATGGAAAAACGAAAGAAATTTTTTTTAATTTTTAAGATAACGATTGCACTTACAAATAATATACAAGGAGATTTTTATTATCTGATTCAATTGTATGCGACATCAAAATGTGAACTGTCGAACGAAAACAATCAAAATTATAAGACTTCAATGTTTCAAGAGACATGGACGAGTCAGCTGTAGGTAATAACACTATTTTATATTAAGGCTCACATAATAAAACGTCTTTTAACGTGTTTTTTATAGACTCTACACAAATCCAGCTTGTTACTAACTATTAGTGAAACTTACTATGCATATAGATGATCCTATCGCGAGCCAATATAACTTACGAGTTGAGAAAAACCATGTATTTCTAGAAAATAACTCATTGGAAGAAACTTTTTATAGATCGTATGAATGTTTTGTGAGTGTAAGACAATTCATCTAGATCTGTTTTTATAATAATGTTATTAGAAAACGAAAATAAGTGTAATAATTCTAAAAAACTCTCTTCGGGATTTCGACTCGTCGGTGTATCTTGGATTGTCAGAATTATTAAATTTTATTGGTTTTCTTTCGACAGTTCATATAATAATATCGTATACAACTAAATCAGATATTAAACATTTCCTAATAATAAACTATTTGTAAGTGCAATTATTATCTTTAAAATTAAAACAATTTCTATTGATTTCCATAATAAAAACATCAGATATGGGTTTAAAATATATTATTGATCCTTTTAATATATTTTACCAAGATTAAATGTAATGGTATTATAAGATTACTCTGATAAGTAAGTGTGCCCGAGGCACCCGTAAAAAGGTTAAAAATGTGTATAATATTATGAATTTAATTTTATAAGCCATAACTGGATTTTTGTTGTTTATATTATCATGCGCACGTATGAATTAGCTGTCCTGAATAGGCTCCAATCTATAGCGAAACCTAGAACAAATATGTATAAAAAGATACAAATTACACTACAGTATACATTTTTTAATATATTACCAGATAAAAACTTTCTTGTATTTTCATGCTTCTTCGTATAGCAGCGAGTGTAATCTTTCAAAGTACAGGTTGTAAATTTTGTGTAAGAATTTGTTGGTACTAAGAGTAATGCCAGATATTCAAAGTCGAAATGTCCTACTCGTAATCTGCCCTCTCTGTGCCCCTCATATCTCCTGAATTCTTACCTTATCCCTCATTCCGCTCTCGTGCTTTCGTGCATCGGAACTTTACCAAGCTTGTTGACAGCTCTGTTAGGCTAACATATTAGACAAGTGTCTCGGGGATTGAATAAATTGGCCGTTTTTAATGTTTGATGTCGGTAAATGATGGTTCTACCTTAAACTCCTGTAGCAAAAGTAGAGCACTACTTATGCTGGTCTCAACTCGACTTAAATGAGAGCAAAAGTGGAAATCTATCGATCATAAAGAGTCTGTTTGATTTCGTGCCACCAATTAAAAGTTATAGCGGTTTAAAGACAAATAATGCATTTTTTATTTAATATCCAGAAAATCTCCTTTTTAACGAATTTTGTGTCTCCTCTTTGAACAGCTGTAACTCTTAATGAGTAGCACCATCCAGAAATACTTTTTGTTAATCGATACGGCTTGATCCTAGTTTTTATTTAACCTATGTAAGGCTACTTCAACTTTAAAAACAGCTAAGCTAGACGTTCCAAAGAAGAACTTGTTTTTCTAATAATTTTCTTAAATTCCCCATTGTGATGTATCATATATATATTAAATGGGAGATTTTGTAGTAAAATCGCTGTACATATTTGTTAAGGATGTCATTTGCAATACAACTAACGTAAAAAAAAATTTTGATTTAACTGTCGTTTTAACAAATTTTGAAGTTGATTTGGGCAAGTTCGGAAAGAATCGGTCATATTTATACTATGTATATATACATACTAGTACAACTTTAGCTCTCGGGCGCTCCACGTGACAACCTACCACATTTCTATTCTATATATAAATGTAATATTTCCTTTTTATTCATCTTCTTTTATTTCTTTAAATTTTATTATAACTTATTTAAAATGTATTTTTAAATATTTTTTTCAACATCATTTTTCTTATAGTGCTCTTTTTTTTGAAATAATGATATAATTACACAAATTATGTTTGTCATACAAGCTCAAAATACTTTTTTAAGAGAACCTAATTAAAAGATCTTTAGAAATAAAAAAACAATATATTATAGCTTGATTTCAATTAAATAAGACAAATAAGTATTTAAAATCATCAAATTACGTAAATATTTCAGAAAAATGTATGTTTGATGAAAAATTAGAAGTTTAGGACAATAGAAGAAATAAAACCAATTGCGATGTTATTGAAAGGATAAATATCTTTTTTTCGAAAGATGTTGAAAAATTTGTTTTTACATTAATATAAAGTGGGTCCAAAGAAGTAATAACATTTAAAAATTTAAGAACATATGATGGTATCTTTCATAAATCATTTAAAGACAGTGTACCACTGAAGGATTAATGTAATATAATACTTAAATTGATATTTTTGAAAAATATACTACTGCCTTATTGCTTAGTCAATCAAGATAATTAAAAGCATAGTTTTTACTTTCATAAGATATTTCTGGTGTCAATATTTGTCATAAATATGAAAAACATTTCACAAAAGATTAAGTTTTGGATAAAAAAATGTAGCTTTTTTATACATGAATCAAGTTTCCTTTCTAGACTACAAGTCTTGTAAATCCTTTAATTAACTAGAAGCTAAATATATTTTTTATTGCAAAAATCAGATGATACTGATAAAATTACTTTTTTTTTTATGTTTAAGTCGAAATATGTTTAGCTCAATTATGATCATAAATATATTTTTAAAATTGTGTGTGTAAGAGATCTTAGATTTTCTTCTTATATGTGATCATGGCGTTTTAGAATCAACTTACTTCTATAAAAAAATTGTTAGTTACTAAACAGTTTATATTTCAATATTTCAGTAATTTTTGTAATGCGGCATAGTATTTTGGTTTTACCGGAAGACTTATTTACCATAACTTCCACGGCTTTTCTTGTTTTAGCAAATTATAAATTTGCATTTATTACACGAATGTAAATCATTTCGAATGCTTCTGGATATTGTTTAAATAATTTTTTAGAATTATTTAAATAGTGACAATAAAATAGCTTAGCTCGCCTGTCTATATGCATTATTGGCGATCAAGAAACATAGATAAAAATTATATGAGATATATATTTTGATAAATGTAAAAACATGTGTAATAAAATGTCAATAGGAGTACAAATATATAAAAAAGGGTGTAAAAAAACTTTACTTAATCAAAATAATGGAGAAATGAAGAAAATATTATTAAGATAACTTTACAGAGAAACGAACCGGATTTTCGGAGGGGGATTAAGAGGGTGGCTGATAAAGGTTTGACAAGGTTCTGTTGAGGTCGAGGTGGGCAAGTCAATGATGTCAAAGATCAAATGGTGTTGCAGACGACATGGGATTATAGAAGAGTTAGAGCTACAAAGAAGGTGTTTGACACTATAGTTTTTTTACCATGATTTTCTTTAGTTGCGGGCTAAAGAGATAGTAAAAATTACTTGAGAAAACTCTTCACTATTATATTCTTTTTATCGCTTCTAAGGATTGTTTTATGTTACAAGAGAATTTTAAAACTGAAACGTATGATTGCATCTTAAGTTATCAATAAACTTAGTAGCAGAGATCAGTGTTTTTTTCAGATTTTATTAAATATAAGATAAACAAAGGTCCGTCAAGTAAAATGTTTTATTTCAAAATTTTCGATCACTTAGATATGTACAGTTCAGAAAAACGAATCTTCTTTGCAGAATATGCCCAAACGTAAGGTCACTTATAACAAAATACAACCAAAACCTTCTTTTTCGTTCTGTGCAGATAGCTACGCTTGAAATACAATTACAATTATTAATATTTTAAAAAATATAGGTATCGTTATGTACATGTAACAGACAGAAACTAAACTTGATCCGCTGGACAGTTCATGAAAAATTGAATTAAAAACTAAAAAATCTTTAAAGTTTTAATTTATTCTGAAAAAATTTTTAAGAATTATACATTACTGTATTTAATTTTACATACTAAGACAATCGTATATTTTAATATTTTATTAATAAATCTGTGAGTATATTATAGTAAACTAACATTTTGCAGTCAAAACGATTACGAGCTTAATTGCATACACTATATCACTTAGGTGTATTATAATTGTATAATTAATAAATAATTAAGCATCTAATTTAAATTAATTTCAACGAAAATCAAAACTATGAATTTTTATTAACTTTATCCCAATAATATTATATACTTTAACCTAATAAGCGAATAAAAAACAAAAAATTAAAATCAAAACTCTTTATTGATTATATTAATTGAGTTATTTGGAGGGTAAGGTTGTAATAAAAATTTTATAAGCCAATATAAACATTGTGTTACTAGTAAGTATACAAGCAAATAATATTATTGTATGAAAAATCAGTTTCAAAATCTTGGGCACCAATGTATTAAGTTATACTTAATCGGCACAATATATATGTAGATGTGGCTAATTTTGCCCCCAGATACGGTATTTCATCTCTTACGTGCGTACTTAAATTAATTATACAAATCTAAAGGTATAAATTTACTTCTACATTTAATAAAAAGACATTGTAAGGACGCATTTCAATTAACAATAAAAAAATTTTCAAGAATAGCACGCAAAGAAAATCTAATAATTTACAAATAAAAAATCGTAATAATAATCAAATTACAAAAAAACAGTGTACTTAGAAAAATTTCTAAAAATAATAATGTAAAAATTGAACAATTTGAGTAAAAAATAATGCATATATTAAACATTTAGATTTTTATAAAATAAAAAAAGTAATACTAAATGAATAATAATGGATATTCAGAAAAGTTGCAACTTATATAAATTTTCTCAAAGTTTTAAAAAACTAATTAAATTAATTGTTGGATGATTAATTAATTTATGTTGCAAAATATTCAAGAAAATTTTTTAAAAAAACAATAAATAAAAATTAAGATTAACAATAAGTTCAAAACCGCAAAATAAAATAAGTGATTAGTAGCTCACTAGCGGAGGTAGCTCTTGGCTAAGTCGACACGGTACACGCCTTATATGCACGAGGTCGGGAGTTTAAGTCCGGTGAAAAAAGATATTTTTTTAAATAAAAAATTACGTTCACTAAAAATTAAGTAAAAAAAAGTTAAAAATCATTTATTTACTAATCTTTATAGAAGACAAAATGAATTAGACATTAAAAAGTCATAAAATAAATATATATTTTATAATTTATATATTTAGTGTAATAGTATATTTTTTTAGATATCTCATATTTTCTTGGTGCCAAATAAAAAATTCTGTATAACTGTAAAGAAGAAGCAAGATTTAGATATACTATGTAAGCACCCACTTGTTTGTTTAAAGTTTTTAATTTAGGGAACACAAAAATTAAATTGAAAAAACGTGTATTAGGAATAAAAAATTTTCTGAACCTTAAAAACAAAAGGGCATACCAATATTGTTGGTATCTCGATCGCAAATATTCCGAAGGAAAAGTTCCGCGTACTAATTAACTTTTAACAGAGTACAGAGAAAGTGTAACAGTCCGTCGTAGCAACAATATAAATGGTTTTAAGCAGTTGTAAAGTTACTCCTTCGAAATCATGGCGCTTTAACCATAAAATGCTATTATTTTAGGTCTTTATATTGATGAACAAGACAACAGTCATTTTATTTTTAACAAAAGGTATGTCTAATCATATTGGTCAAACAGTAACTGTTTTTTTATTTTGCGGAAAAATTAAAGCAGTGTGATGCGATTAAACCTATTGTCCAATTGTTATAAACCTAAGAGATATTATATATGCGATTACGCTCGAAATCGTTATTATTGCAAAATGCTAGAGTAATATAATATAGTAACTAATTTTATAATAGGATATTGAAATGTACGATTGTCTTAGAATGTTAAATGAAATGCTTCTTGTTCATAACGTAGGCTATATATTGTTGAGTTTTAATAATCGTAATTGTATTTCAAGAGTAGTTATTTACGCAGGACAAAAAAGAAGATTTTTCTTGATTTTTTGTATCTAGTGACCTAACTATTGAGTGGAAAAGATTTCTTTTTTCTTGAATGTAGATAATTTAATTATTAAAAATATCAAAATAAAACATTTTGTTTTATGGCTTTTTTTCATATATTTGATGAATTCCGAACAAAAACACCGATTTCCGCCAGTAAGTTTATTTAAAACTTTAAATGCAATCGTACGTTGCTGTTTCAAAATTCTTGTGTAACATCAAACAATAATTAAAAGCGCCTAAAAAGCGAATAATCGTTAAGAATTCCCTGAACTAATTTTCACTATTTCCCCACCCCGCAAACGAAGAAAAGTATGGAAAAAAGTGCACCATAGTGTAGAATACCTCTTTGTAGCTCTGACCCTTCCATAATCCTCTGTCGCCTACAACACCATTTGCTCTTTGATTTTTTCTATTTGCTCCCCTCAGCTTAAACACAACCTCGTCTGATCCAAATCAGCAACCCCCTTAGTCCCCCTCGAAAATCCAGTTCGTGTCTCTGTAAAATTATTCTAATAATATTTTTCTCATTCTTCCATTATATAGGCTAGGTAAGGTTCTTTCATACCTTTTCTTCTATATTTATACTCTTGTCAACATTTTATTACACAGATTTTCACTTAAATAAAAATAGATGTCTCCTACTACCTTTATCTATTTTTTTAAAACGCCTATGAGGCATACAGACAGGTGAGCTAAACTATTTTGTTGTTGTCATTACTTATATCATTCTAAAAAATTCTTTAAACAATATCCAGAAGTATACGACAAGATTTATATTTGTGTGATAAATCAAAATTTATCGTTTATAAAACAATAACAGCCGTGGAGGTTATGAAAAATAAGTCTTTTTTTAAAACCAATAAGCCGCGCGCTGTTTTAAAAAATACTGAAATATTTAAATATAATTAGTTAAGTAATAAGTGATCCTTTTGTACAAGATAGTTCATCCTGAAATGCTA
>JAPYYV010009163.1:0-12106 GCA_030522625.1 Copidosoma aretas | reverse complement strand
AGTCCCATGTCGACTATTTAACAATTAGCAAAAAATCTGTCCATTTTTAAGCATTGTGCCCATGGAGACTCTTGTTCTACAGGTAAAGAGCAATTATTTGCCGAAGTTTGAGAAAAATTGACCGGGAGCCAATTTCCATAAGGATTGTGCGGGGTCCTTTGTTGTCTGAATGATTTTCATGAAGAAGAATTTCTTGTGTTTAACGTTATTCTTGGTATAAAAACTTTGTTTTGCATTTTTTTTCCCCGTTATCATTTCTGCTTCAATGCTTTATTCAAATAGTTCATTGATACGGAGTCTTGTACCATTACATAAACCATCTGGTATTAACATAACGATTGCTCCAATTTTCAACTTTAGTTCGTCAGGTAGAAGCAAAATTTGTTATATTAATCAAAATTTCTGCTGAAAAATTTAAAAGTATAGTATCATCTGTTCGATCCATACCTTTGTGAGTAGCATGATCTATACAACATGTTACAGAAATATCAGGCATTTTATTTAAAATTTTATCATTCAAAAATAAAGTATACTTATTATAAGATGTTAGAATAACAATGTTAGTAAAATTATTACTATAACTATAAATTATTGATCGCACGTCATCCGTTCACCAACTCTTAGGTATTTTAAATGTTTCAATTATTCCTTCTCCAATATTCATTAGGAATGATGAAAAACGTAAACATATAATGGTTTCTTCAATTATTGCTATTCTGAAACTGTTTTTAATAACAGGATGAATTTGTCTAAAATCCCCAACTAAAATTATTATTTTTCCGCCGAATCATAATTGATAGTCACATAAATCTTGTAAAGTTCTGTCCACTATTTCTGAGGCTTTTTTGGAAACCATAGACGCCTTATCCCAAACAATTACATCTACTTTACACAATTTGATTTTATGAGGATTTTCATCCAAAAAAGAAATTTTAATGCTAGTAAAAGAAAAAACTCTATCCTCATCTTGCTCCTCAATTACAGAATTAAAACGAAATAAAACACCATCATCACAGTATTATGGAGCATCTATATTTTATTTGTGACGTTTCGCCAAGATAATTGGCCTCTTCAGACATAACGCTACAGATGCACCGCCCACTCCATGTTCAACAATCAGCACAAATAGCTTCACATAATACACTTAAACTATACATGTCTATGAAGAAAAAGGAACAAAACATATCCGTCATGTGAAATATATATATATAATAAAATCCAAATTGATAAACAATCTTAATCTATACAAATGCAATTCGCAAAAATATAAGGCAGATTCAAGATATAAACTTAGATTTAAATGCAAAGACACAAGGAAATACATGGAAATTGGAGGCGGGAAGAGTAGACATAGATTTGGGAATAGAATAGAAAAGTAGGAAGAGACAAAATAGAAGGCAGATTTAAAAGTTTCATGTTAGGTTTAAACGCAAACACACCAGAATGTATATGAGAAATGCAGGCAGGAAGAGTTGGCATAGAAGTAGCCACAAGAAAAAGGTAAGAAATTAATTTTTCACATATAATAAACATGGACAAGAGCAGGTAGTCTGGTTTATGCTTAAAGGAAGAATTAAGAGACTTAATCTATAAAAATCCTACAAAATAGGGCAAAGAAGTTAAAGTAGTATATAAGAAAGTTAAGGATGGGAAAACGATTGAACTTATAAAAAAAGCAACGAAGGAAAATACACGTGAGAAAATTAAAGATTATTTTACAAAGGAAAGGAAGACTTTTGTCAATCAGGAAATACAGAAAAGCCATATGATAATTTAAAATTCTATCATTCGTGAAATACAAACAAAAAAAAGAAATAAACAGAGAGAGAAAAATGTAGCGAAAAGGAAAACATATAAGTGAGTTTAAAAGAGCAATAATATAGGCTGTGATATGAGAACGTAGAAAGGACGAATGAAGGAGGGTTTAAAGTGATAGACTGTAGGCACAGCAATAAAAAATATACATATATATATATATATATGAAGCACATATGGTCGTGTAAAGAGGAAAAAAAACTGCAAATTAAATAATAACAATAATATGAAATAGAAATAAACGATTAAAAGACAATAGAGAATTATATGGGAGAGAGATGATTTATGTGAATGTAGAAGATATTTATGTAGGTAAATAAGGCACTACAGAGCAAAGATCAAAAGTTCAATGATATGTGATGCGTCATTAATTAATATATTATGTACATGTAAAAAGAAATCATAACATGTTTAATACAGTATGTTCAATCAATTATTTATTACATTCTATTGAAAATACAATTTGTATTAATGTAAGGGGATATGAATTTTTAATAGTTATAACAAAAGAAAAGGCAATGTAGAAATATATAAAAATCAATATTATGAATAAAAAAAATTAATTAAAAAATTTACATTTACAAATGTTAAGTAAGAATTCTAAACGATGTCTTATTATGAACTTATTTCCATAATCAATTACAAAATGTTCAAAAATAACCAAAAAAAGGTATTAATTGTGTCTGTAACAATAATGATTACATTAATATTATATACATATGTATACATATTTATCAATACTATCATCGAATACCAATCAGAGTTAATATTAGTATTTAAGTAGCAATACTTATTTGCAAAATCAGTGAATTCATTTCACTTGTTAACTTTATTTCTTCGATTTTCAAGCGAATTTTTATAAGATCCCTTTGGTTATCTATGTCTGTATGCATATGTGCATTGAAAAAAAATTCTTGTATTTATTATTTAGACATATGAATAAAAATATTAAAATATGGGGGCTGGCACGCGGAGCGTGCGGCGGGCGAAGCTCCACTAGTATATATATACATATTTTTTTTTCTCCCCCGATGTATTCAATCGCAATTTTATTATTAGCTCTAAAAATATGAAAAAGGTACGCTGTGCAATGAGGTGTTGCCTCTCCCTTCTTATTTCTTTCTTCACAGACTCTTAACGTTATGACCTTTAGCAGAAGAAAGAATAACTACAAGTAACCTCTTCCAACGAGGCTCTTCCTATAATCTCGTTCAAACTTCACTTACAGAAAGGTTCGTTTGATCTTCAATTATTTTTGCTATTCCATTTACTTTGCTTTCAAACAGATTTACAGCGCTATGTTTATTTATTTTGTATGCATTAATTAAATCTTGTTAGTTAACATTAGTTAACATTTCCTTAGAAATTACATCTTCCGAAGGAAAAAACGTGGACTTATTACTCATACTACGTTTTTTTGTTTTCAAGGTGTGTATTGACTTTAGTCAAAGTTTTATGACAGCGCATCAAATTTTATGTTTCAAGAAACTTTTTGGCAATTTGTTCCTGAATTTGTACGTAATATAGTGCATTAAGAGCATTCAAACAAGATATTTGTAATTTACATGATGCTTATGTTGACAATTTATGGTTCTGAACATCAGTGATTTTTTTTATGAACAAAGCTGAAACCAACAACTAATTCGTGGAATCCATGAAATAAACTGCAGTTCAAGGAGAGCTTGATAAACGAAGGTCTAAAGTCTCCCCAACAAATAGTAGGCTGAATTTTTGATGTATAACGTAATGAACCCCGCAAATTAAAGGAAAAATAGTAAGAAAGCTGTAACTGTTGAACTTTTTGCAAAGATTTCTTTTTTTTGCATAACTTTTCGACAAACGCTAATAACTCGAGAACAGAAGAACATAGCGTAAAACGGCTTGCAACAATCAAAAGAGCACGTTAAAATGCAGAAGATAGTACTTTTACTTTAATGTCGATAAGCGAAAAATTTCGAGTAAAACGGTTATGATAACGTTGCGATGATTTTAAAATGAGATGACAAAAAGGAGGAGATGGGCAGTGCACAGGGGGGGGGGAAATGATTAAATTTTTTTCAACTGTATAGTCCAATTCTGATGACTTTTTTTTAATTTTTAACGTTATCGATAGTAGAAGAACAGAAAAGTGGTCCAAAGTCTACTTTGGCTCAGACGGGAGAGGAAGGGCAGTAAAATCCACTAAATGTGCCACAAAATGACTAAAAAACTAAATTTTACACATTGTTGTAATTTTTTCTAAACACAAGAAATAAGCATTCACTGTATCATCAAGGCCATATTGCTCAATGATGAGGACGATTCGTAAAGATCCAAGATGGTGGTGGCAATATGGCGGCCAAGATGAAAGAATTATAAATGATTTCCATTATTTTTGTCGTGATTCGATCCTATCCACTACAACTCATTCTAAATAACGATCAAAAAAGCAGTGAACATGCATTTATTGTAATAAGGTGTAAGGTGCTACTTTTAATCCGAAATGGTTGCTACCACAAAATGGCGGATCATCAATCTCACAATGATCCCAGCAATATGGGTATCAAATGAAATAGTACGGTAAGTAGAATACGTTAAGATGTATTGCATCAATTTCCATTTAAAATAGCGACCAACACCTAATGGCGGATCATCTCTTTCAGTCAAACCCGTATAATATGGGTATCAAATGAAAGGGTACAATGAGAAGGACGGAGTAAAATAAGTTGCGAAATTTTTTATCTAAAATAGCGACTAATACAAAATGGCGGAGCATCTATTTCACCATAACCCCTAAAATATGGGTAGCAATTGAAAGACCATGTTGATAATATGGAGTCAAATGAGTTGCATCGTATTTCATTCAAGATAGATTCTAGCACAAAATAGCGAATCAACCATTTTGCGACAGCCGCTACAATTGGATATAAAAATAAAAAATTATCCTACGAACAGTAGAATAAAGTACATTATACTATTTTACATTAAAAATAGCATCCAACGAAAAATTGTGGTTCGTCTATTGTACTATAACATTCATAATATAAATATTAAAAAAGTTAGTATAACGAGTCAAATACGGTGACATGCGTAAATTTATTGTCATTTAAAAATAGCGACTAATATAGTATGGCGCATCAGGTACAGTTATCAAATTTCCATGATTTTGGTACAAAATAGTAGGATACGACAAGCAGAATGCAGACAGTTATAAGACCTCATACTAATTGCTATAGTATAGGCTGAAACAAAATAGTTGGCTATCCGTTTGTTTGCAACCTCTATAATAGAAATATAATCTAAGAATACAATTAGTAAAAAAACCTTTCAACAAAAATAAAACGTCTGGTAAGCTTGTTGTGATAACATTCAATACCTTTTAATGATTTGTGATTGCCTTTTTACAAATACATAGTTGGAATAACAAAGTGATGATATAAGAATTATAAAAATTTAAGTTTTTTCCCCTTTTGGCGCGTAATATTACTATTATTTTGGAGATTTTACGCACAATAAACACAAAATAAGTTATTTTCATTCTAGACTTAAACTATAGGTCAATATTACAACAAATTTAATTGAGCTGTATTTTTTTTCTTCATACCCTTATGTCATACCATTACATAATTGTATATGATATGGTGTTAGCCTACAGTTCAAGTAATGAGTAAAATTAACTTCGTTCGATTTTATTATTGTATAAGATACATACTGAATAATAGTAGTTTTCTGTGGATAAGGTAACACTAAACTTACCTTTATTTATATTTCGATTTCATTACTTTGCTAGTCCAATGATGTAATCTAATATAATTCGTTGCAACTGTATTGGCATCGAGCGCAATTTTGAAACAGCGCCCTCATCGGCCAACTTGAAAACGATTGGTTTGCGTAGAAGAGGACAGTACTATGAAAAGAAGAGGATACCACTATGAATCATACATATTACATATGTATATGTTTGTTTTGCTTTAGTGTTGCGTCTACATATATATATGATTCATAGTAGTGTCCTCTTCTTTTCATAGTATTGTCCTCTTCTACGCAAACCAATCGTTTTCAAGTTGGTCGATGAGGGCGATGTTTCAAAATTACGCTCGAGGCCAATAAAGACACCAATGGTTGCAACTTTCAAAATGTAGCACATCAAACTTAGCCTTTTTTTTTAAGGTTATTTTTCATCATTTGGTTACAACTTGTGAATCTGTGCTCAAAATTTTAGATGTATACGGCAAGGCAATATCTTTCAACAATCTTTTTTTCAAAAATGTTTAGTTTTGCTCTGGCTTGACGTTGTTCATCCGCAGACGATGATCTTTTTCCCACATTTATTTTTTATGGTCGAAAAATTATTCGTTTACACTCTAAATTTCTGGGTGGTTGATATTTTTCGAGCTGATAATTCTTCCACGACTGCATAAGCTTCCGTGGAATAGTCTTTCGTTCATGAGGTAGTTATTTACTGTCTTGTTTGTCGAAAATGAATAAAAAAATATGCATCTCTCTCGGAGCTCATGTTGTGATCATTAGCTTTATGGATGCATGTATCTACAAAAATCTTTATGCTGTTAGGATTCTATGTTATGCAACATTTTAACGCTGTAATGATAGCTCGTATAAACTGAACGTGGATATAACTAGGAGTTTACAGTCGTCGAGTTGTAATAGTTTCCGAGCAAAATTTATCATCCGGATAGCATTCATTTTTTTTTTTTTAAGTATTTTTTCAGTAATTTTTATAATGTTTGCTTTATCGTATATGATCTAAAATTATAAAAAAAACGTTTGGTGTATGACTCGCTCACTAATTGTAATAAATATATACTATACTAGCTACAGCTTGTATCAGTCTGCTTTATTTGTTACTTGTTTTACGGTATAGGTAATCTACAAATTATCGTTTAATAGAGCAGCGTTTTAGATTCCTTTTTACGGCATTCTAGTGAATATTATTGTATTGTTTACTATACTAAGACACTTTATTGTTATATTTGTTTTTTTATTATAGAGTCTATAATTTATATCAGATGAATATTTTAAAAATAAATTCATTTAAATGGTTTCTGTCCGATTGCAACAATTATTCCATACTTAATCTTTTTAAATATTGAATACATGTGAATCAAGCCATTTAATTGTGCAGAAATTTGTCTGTGTATAGGCGAAAAATAAATTGAAATTAGGCATAATTTTGTTTATAGTAACAGATTTTAATCGTGGATTAATTTTTTTGTACATGTGAGCAATAATGATAAGATATACTCTTAGATATCTTCTTCATCCGAAGAATCACATATTATATTTTGATCTGTCGTACTTTCAAAATCATTTGTATCCTCTTCTTTACTATTATCACAAGTATTAATTAGCTCATCTTCGCTCTTTTCAAAACTTTTGTCCAAATTTTAGGCCGAGACCTTGTTCTGCTTAGTCACATTTTTGTAACTCTTTGATTCGAATGATTTATTCCACCTTATTACGTAAATATTAAAGATATATATTTTACCTTTACACTTCTTTAACTGTATAAGCCTAGAAAACTATTAGTCTATAGGCTTCTTATTCTTTACTTTTGTTCTCTTACACCTTCAATATTATGTCTTAACAATCTAACAAAGCCCTTTGGGAGGATCAAGTATTACTTATTATCCGTGTTATACGAGAGCATAGGGAAAAATGAGTTTGTAGGGTAACTAAAGCACTTTATCCATTCAATAAAAAATTTATATTTGTATTCTTAATTATTTTATATATATTTTACTACTGGACATACTATTTTCTTGAATATGAATATAATGGGTGTTATAGTGCAATAGACGAACATAAATTTTTCGTTACCCGCTATTCTTAATGTAAAACTATCTAATATATTTTACAGAACTGTACGTAGTTACGTACCATAACCTTTTATTTGGTATCCAATTTTAGGGGCTGACGCGAGATAGTTGACTCGCCATTTTGGGCTAGACTCCATTTTGAATGCAAAACGTTGCAAATCTTTTTCCTCTATTCTACTTACCATAATATTTCATTTGATACCCATATTGTAGGGGTTATGGTGACATAGATGATCCGCCATTTTGTCTTGGTCGCTATTTTGGATAAAAAAAATTGGTAAGTTATTTCACTCGATCCTACTTATTGTACCCTTTCATTTAATACCTATATAATACGGGTTGTACAGAAAAAGATGAAACGCCATTTTGTGTTAGTCGCCATTTTAACTGGAAATTGGATCGATATATTTAAATGTATTCTACTAACCGAACTCTTCCATTTGATACTCATATTGCTGGGTTCGTAGTGAAATGGATGATCCGCCATTCTTTGTTAGTCGCCATTTGGAATTTAGAATGACACCTTACACCCTATTACATTAAATGCATGTTTACTGTTTATTTGATCGTTATTTAGAATGAGTTGTAGTGGATAGGATCGAGTTACGACAACAATTTTGGAAATTATTCACAGTTCTTTTATCTTGGCCGCCATATTGCCACTACCATCTTGGATCTTGACGAATCGTCCTTATTATAGATCAATGTGACCTTGATGATACAGTGGATGCATATTTTTTGTGATACGTAAAAATTACAACGATGTCTGTACAAAATTTAGTTTTATAATTTTTGGGTACCATTGGGGGGTTTTACTGCCCCCCCCCCCCCCGCAACCTTGAGCCAAAGGAACACTTGAGACCACTTTTCTGTAATTATACAATCCAAAAAAAAAAAAAAAAAAAAAAAAAAAGAGAAAGAGCAAGCATTTGCTTCCGTAAATTTGTAAACATGCACGGGCAGCATTGGCCCAGCATACATCGTATACATATACATATATACTCACGTAATGGAGCCGCCACACCGACGCAGCTCTATAGCTGAACTTATACTTACATGATTGAATCCTGATGAAATGCTTATGATTTTTTCTGGTGACGGTGTCCTCACTCAGGTTAACGGTCTCCGTGCAGTATTTCTGAGTTGTAGGTGCTGGGATGGATGCTTCTGTTCCTGGTGACGACGGATTTAGATGCTACTCCGCTCAACATAACCTGTCCCGTGCAGACCTTTCAAGTCAAAAGTGTCAACATGTTAATCTGGTCAAGATCTTTTCTGCAATTTTTTTCTGCCAAAGTCGGACGAAAATAACCACCTCGACCCCGGAGTCGAACCTGAGGAGATTTCAGAAGTTTTGGTAAGAGAAAGGAGTGAGACAAGGTTGTCCGTTGAGCTCTACATTGTTCAACATTTACCTGGCAGATTTGAAAAGCTACCTGGAGAGCAAGAGGACAGGACGAGTGGTGGTAGGGGCGAAGAAAATCAGGATCCTAATATTTGCACACGATAATAGCGCTACTAGCTGAGAACTAGGAGGAAATAAAGGAACTGCTTAAGCTCTTTGTAAAATACCTGGAAACAAAATTACTAACGCCGATCACAGAAAAAACCTAGGTAATGGTCTTTGAAAGGGCGAAGAGAAGACCCTTAAGGGAATGGAAGTGGAAAGATGGTGTGATAGAAGAAGTCAAAGAAATGAAATATTCAGGCTATGTAGTGCAGAAGAATGGTAAAGCAGAGTCACACAAGAAAGAAGATAAGAATTGCAGTCCAGCAAGTATATGTACGGAGGACTTACCTCATCAATGGATGGACTATTTAAACTATTTTAGATTGGAGTACCTGAAAAAAGATGCTAATCCATAAAATCCTGGAAGTATAATTAAAACGAATGGTTCAAATAATAACCACTATCATTTTCAATGTTTTACAGGCTTTCGTAGGCAAATGTGTGAAAGTTTGTCACAAAAACTCTGTTTAATTTTGTACAATTTCAATCAGATTTCAATACAAAATGTTGTAGGGTAGTTAATTTTCACTACTACTTTTGAAAACAGAACCAAGCTTTCTTTTATAATTGATTGATGCAATGTTAGCATTGGAATAATGACCACAGAACCTATAAAATCTGCAGAACAGTGTAATCATAGCAAGCACACACTTAGTAGTGTAAAAGTATCTGTATCTTATTTGGATCTATCCCATACATTTAAATTAAATGAACACCAATACTATCACATTACTTAAAGCTGCTCCGCATAAATTACATTTTTATTTTATTAAAGTATTATAAAGAAGATAATGAAATGCTAACTTTGCATCATTCAATTATAAAAGAAGGCTCGATTCTGTTTTGAAAACTAGTAGTAAGAACTAATGACCCTACAACATTTTGTATTTAATTATGATTTAAATTGTACAAAATTAAACAAAGTTGCTATGGCAAACTTTCACAGATTTGCCTTTGAAAGCCTGTAAAACATTGAAAATGATAATAGTTATGATTTTAACAATTCGTTTAAATTATACTTCCGGGATTTTATGGATTAGTATATTTTTTCGGATACTCGAATCTAAAATAGTTTAAATAGTCCATCTATTGATGAGTTCAGTCCTCCGTACACAAACTTGCTAGACTGCAATTCTTTCGTTGACATACATATAATGATTTTTATAGCAACGATGAAAATCAGAGACTCTGCAATCTTAAAATGATATTATAATTACTGCACTCTTATGAATCATCAAATTGAAATAATTTTATATTTGTCTTTTGCATGGGACTTTGGCAGAAAAAACTTCGCTAAAAAGATCTTGCTCAGCATAACATGTTGACACTATTGTCTTGACAGGTCTGCAAGAAACAGGTTATGTTGATCTGAGTAGCATCCAAATCCGACGTAACCCGAAACAGAAGCATCCATCTTAGCACCTACATGTCAGAAATACTGCACGGAGCGGTGACCCTGAGTGAGGACACCGCAACCAGGAAAAATCATGAGCATTTCATCGGGATTCAATCATGAAAGTATAAGTTCAGCTATTCGCTATGCGGATCGACGGTGCTGCACTCATTTGGGGGGTCTTTTCCATGATAAATCTTATGGTGCGAAATAGTTACAGTGGCTGCCATTAGCGTTTGGGAGATATTTTCCACAAGAGTACGTGTTAAAATGACAAGTGGCGCCAGCCCTGCCCTCCAACGACACCTGCATAGCCAATAGAGCAGCACCGGCAGCTGAATTACGTGACTGTATATGTATATGTATACGATGTATGCTGGGCCTATGCTGCCCGTGCATGTTTACAAATTTACGGAAGCAAAATTCTTGTTCCCTCTCTCTCTCTCTCTCTCTCTCACTCTTTACTGCGAGCTGGCAGCGGCGTAGTAGGGAGGGCAGCTGAGCTGTCTGCCGCCCGCGCCGCTCTTTTCCACATTTTTGTCATCTTGTTTGCAAAATCATATCAACGTTATCTGGCACGTTTTACTCGAAATTTTTGCGAAATTTTTTGCAAAAAACCGTTATCTTTCCAAAAGGTCAACAGTTACAGCGTTTTTACTATTGTTCCCGTAATTACCGGGGTCAATTACGGTATATAACAATAACTCAGCCGACTATTTTTTAGGGAGACTTTGGACCTTCGTCTATTAGATTCTCCTTGAACATATCAAAACCTCCTGTTTCTTAGTCAAAGAACACTACCGCAGTATCTACTGTTTTAAAAATTATCGACTTGCCTGGTTAATCTGACTGTTGATACTCTAAATTTCTGTTTATGTCCTCTCCAACTTCTTGACTTGCATCAACATTTGAAAATTCAGAAATTAAAATGTCTTGTTGATTAAACAGAGCCATATCACTACTGTACGATACCCCTTCTTTTTTTTCTTTCCAATTTTTCAGTTAGGGTAGTTCACTCAGCCCAGTGGTACTCCGCTCAACGAAATGGCGCACAGTGCATGGTGCTTTATACGCAGACAGTAAGAATCAGTTGAGAACCACTGCCCTTTTTTTCGTCCGCTTGGTGTGCAGAATGACAAAATTGGAGTTCTGCGCGTCTCCTCTACAGTATAGGTAAACCTCATCTAAGTGGCTCATATAACCAAGCGAAAAAATACGTTAATCGGATTAAAATATCTCGAAATTTATTACCGCTCGCTATATTTAACAAAATCACATCTTAATCCTCGTTTACTAAACTTTATCATACTAGTTTTTTTAAATTTCAGGAGAAATCTTTTTATATAGTTAGATAAAATATCAGTTTCAAAGTGTGTTTTCCGTATACTCATGTGTAAAAAGTGTAAACTTTGAACTTTGTTCAACATCAAATTAATACTAATTTGATTATTGAATATTTACGTTTTAAATATAATAAGTGCTCTTTAGACTTACAATCAAAACACGTGCCTAAAGAATGAACTAACCAATTGTAAACTTGCAAGCGTGCAAGTCCTCACCAATGACGTACTG
>JAPYYV010009162.1:0-15508 GCA_030522625.1 Copidosoma aretas | reverse complement strand
CCTTACTGTTCATGCTGCTATAATTAGTTGCATAAACTAACGTTAGAAAAATATTAGAAAATGTATCAAGATAAATTATTATTGATGAACTAAAACATGGAAAATCATTGCATAAAATTCGTGTGATTAATACGGGAGCCAATCGATGATTCAATCGATCATAACGAAAAGTACACTATTAGTGACCCCATTTTTATTAATAATAAGTTGAATATGAATATTATTGTACATTTTCTACTTCATAAATGAAATCAGATCTGTGAAACGAAATATAAATTTTTGTATATAAACTCCTTGTTATAGTATAGTAATTTTACTATCGATCTCGAAGTGTCCAAACTTAGTAGAAACAGTCGAGTGAGGTAAGACAGCGGAGAATTTAAAATAAACTTATCTGTTGTGTTTTCAATTGGCAAGCACCATACAAAAAAAAATAGGGCGTAAAATACGTAGATACCTTATTGCATTGTACTCCACAAATAAACATTACTGTTAAAAAAACAATTTCTCCTCACATAGAGGTAGGACAGACAGTGGCTGACCACAAGACAAGAAGAGTTCAAAAACCTCTTTGATCGATTTCAATCATCCTCATCCTACAGTTCTTTTGAAACCACACAATCATCTACAGAGCATCCCTTAAAAAGTGAAGCTAACCACGAATTATTAGCCTCAAGTATACTCTCTTAAATTGAATCAGTGAAATTACATCTTGAACTTTCTTCACCATTTAGTGATTGATTACTGATAAGTAACTGATGAACTGAAAAAAAATCCAAGATCTAACGTTGGTGGAAAGTATAAGAAACCTCTAAACTTTCACTGATTCAGTTCTCGAGACTGACTACATTCAATAATTCTTCAAGCTCCTCCAGCGAACCACATGTCGCCAACCTCCCGCTCATCCACCTCCCTCGCCCCCAACGCCTCTCTCACTGGAGCAAGGACAGTTGGCGCGCGGCACACAACGCGAGGAAGTAGGTGCAAAACCTTCATCCGAGCTATATACACGCGACAACTCGTTTGGGCCACACGTGCGCGGGCATATATTATACACACACGCAGGGACGAACGAGCAAAGTTGGGGGCTGCCGAATCGTCCCCGCGACGAGCCCGAAACTTCGTACCCCTCCTCCACGCTCCACGTACATGTATATACAGAGTCGGCCCAGCAGCTGGAACTCAACGCCTCCTCGCCCCGTATATATACACACCTCAACTACAAAGTACAGGCTCCGCCGCGGGGTTACGCGTGGACCGACGCTGCCGCTCGCTCTCGACGCCTCCGGCCGCGCGCAGGGGGGTCGCCCTCTCTCTCTAATTCGGGCAGCGTGTCATTTGGAGGAGGGGAGAAGCGAGACAAACGAGGGTGGCTCCCGGACTGTTCTTAGGGGAGGGGGGGGGGGGGTTTCTACGGGATTCGCGACCCTGTCGTCTTGGCGGTCGCAATTATCCCGATAACCGGGCGATCGGGTTTCGCGCTCGGGGGTATCGAATCCTCGGTCGTGCCGGGACGGAGGAACACGATTCTGTACAGGGTTGGAGATTTTGGACTTGGGCATGACGCGCCGATTCGGGGAAACTTCGACTCGCTCGAGAGACGATCCAAGTCGATGTTTACATTCCGGATAATCTGGTGATGCTCCCGCGGTGAGGCCGAGAACGCAAAACTGATGATGAAACATGCGCTTCGTACAATTTTTCGGTCTGTTTGTTCAGTCTTGGAGAAACGCCTGTAGGCGATTCGAATCACCCACTCTGTGGCTCTTTTCACTTTCCTAACTTCTGTTCTAGTTGTATATGAGGAGAGAAAGGCACCCCCGATCAACCCTCATTTGATTGATCTCAACGCGGTCTTCATAACGGCTCAAAGCTATTATGTTGTCACACTTTTATCAAGCAACAATAGTGATGAAAGGAAACAGATAAACGCGTACATAAATAAAAATAACGCTCAACAACTTAGAGTATCTACTTATTAATTTTAAATCACAAAATTGGCTCGTCCTGCCTTACTCGACTGTTTCTACTTAGTTTGATACACATCAGATAATTAACAGCATTTACATTTTCAGTCACTGTACTCCGCCCTCCTCACGTACATCTGCTTTTTGAAGCTATTAGACAAAAAAACAACAAAATACAAGTAAAATACGGAAAAAATAAATCTACCATCACAGAGGATAGAGGAGTCGGAAAAACGAAGCGTGAACCCTCCAGTGGCTGCGAAAGAGCAGCAAACCATCCGCACCGTTCGCTGCTGGCCATCTGCCAGGGAGTCGGATACATGTACGAGAGATAAGACCACCATAGCTATACCCCGTACACCTGCCCGCCGCGCCGCTCTCGAGTCAAACGAAGCGAATTGTCGGTACAGCAGCAACACCGACCGTACGGCTCGCATCCCCAAAGATACGAGGGAAGAGCGGCGATCGAGCCCGTGCGAGCGGAAATACGACCCAAGCACCGAGAGAGAGACGTCAACTCTGAGAAATTTTTCGTCCATCGGGTCTTCCCTCGTTTTCTTTCCCCGCGCTTGGTGTTTTTGCCACTGGCGGCGGCGGAAGGGGGGGGGGAGGAGAGAAGTATGCCTAATGGCCCGAAAAATTCGCATATATACGTTCGGGGAGCGCCGGCGTCTCGAGAAAAATAGGGCTCGTCAGAGGACACTGGTTTCATGCAGATTGCGCTCGTTTTCCGCGGGAATGAGGTTTGCCCGCGCTCTGCTGCTGTGTACGATTTTTTTACGAAAGTTTTCCTTCGGATCGTAAGTACCCGGTTAAAATTGTTTTCGAGTGAAAAGTTGGACTGCCGTTGGTTCTTGGTTATGATCGCGATGCGCAACGTCAGAATAATTGATGGCCTTTCGCGGGGCGGTTGCTTCGAAATGTTTGTAAATTATTTACGTGGTCGAAATTGAACTTTCGTAGAGGTATTCCATGACGCAATGGAGTGTTCCGCGGGGGGTATTATTAATTGAATTTCAAACCTTGGAAGCATTTTGGTTGACGCTGGCATCGTGCTCGACGATGCTGGATAATAACTGTTTCGACTCATCTTGCTGATTGATGCAGTTGAAGCGTATTATCTTATTTTTTACACCACCCAAGCTTTCTAAGTAAGTAATAGAGAAACTATAGTATTATGGTCCGATAACGTTACCGTATCGGGTCGTACGATTGTATTACAAATCTAGTATATTGTTCACTTCAATCTCAGCAAAACCAAATTCAAAGTTCAGCCGTAGTGCACGAATTTTTCGACTTCACTGGTATTTCATTGATCCGCAGTACATTGTAATTTCGTAAAAGATGAGGGCACGGAGAATCAAACGTCTTCCCTTTTTCCCATTTATCAAGCCCAACTCCCGGTCTCCGTGGAAACTGCACCCACAGCAAAAGGCCCCCCCCCCCCGCCCTCCTCCCTCGCGGCCCCTTTTTTTCGCCCCCACTTCTTTTTTTTTTTTTTTTTTCCTATAAATCTTACCGTCTCCAACCTCCTTCCACTGAAATTGTCGTCGTCTTTGTAAACTCGCTCATCACTCTTTTCAATCACAGACTCATCTTGGCTTTTTTAGGCATAGGTCCTAGAGCTCGTCTTCTTTTGTGCGCCAAATACATCATCATTTCATTATCGATTTCTTAAAGCATCTAATAATCACTCCGGTACTACCAGTATGCCGACTAAAATGGAACGTAGGATTGAATTTTTTTTTAAATCTATTCTGTGGCACCTCATTATTTTATCAAACTTCATTTTGACCTTATTCTCATAGTCTCAACGTCAAATTAATGTCCTCACCACCTAGTATCTTTCGTTTCTCAAGCACCAGTAAAAGTAACTCCTAATGGGATTCTTACCCCTCATTATCCAGCCCTTACACATAACTGTTTCTCTTGATCCATTTCTCGGTTATAGAGGTATAGAGGGTTCATGTGCCTAGTGCCATCCATGATGCTCAAAAATTGATCGGTCGGTGTCCCCATCACAAAAAAATGAATAGCAGCTATATTTACGTATGAAACATGGCAATAACTTCTGCTTAGTTCATAGAACATTTTACAATTGATCTTATAAAAATAACAAAATATTATTCTTTTCATACAGTTCACTTATGGTTACTCATTCCAAAAACTCAACTCCAGGGAGCCAGGGTGAAAATCACAAGAAGACACTCGTCTGCCTCCTCTCCAGGGAGACATAACCATACTCCCTCAACACATGTGCATCGAGAAGAGCGAAAACTGGAGAGATGGATATCCGAGCAGCGAGCTCGAGAGACAAGGAGGAAAAGAAGACGAAGCCATCGCAGCCGGGAAGGATGGTTGATCCTGCGACTGAGACAACGACGCTGAGGGCAATATAGTGGAAGAGCTAATACAAGCCGAAGAAGTGGCCGAGGGACAGAGGGTGGCCTAGAGGGAGGGGGGAGAAAATAATGGAATGACAATGGAAGAAAAAGTAATCGAGAGGAGAAAGGAACAGGGAGATGGAGACAGAGGAGAAAGAATAAGATCGAGTGGTCCTTCTTACACGGAGGAAAAGTCGGATGCTCCAGATAAAGGAGAAGATACAGCGAGAAAAGAGGAAGGAAATAATAAACTCGGGCGTGGAAAACAATAGTTCGGCTGGCTGGTATTGCTTTGCTACTGTTGAGGATGTGCTGGGTAGGGAAGTGATGCCGTGGTTTTAAAACGCGTGCCTGGCTGAAACTGAGGCCTCGAATGAGTCTTTACGGAATTGGAACTGTGAGAGGTTCGGATATATGCTCAATCGCATGGTAATTCATTGGAATGAACGAGAAGATTCTGCAACACGACGCTTGAAGTTTTACGTTTGTCTAGGATATACGTAAATCGAAGACTTGTACATTGTTTCAATTGATTTTGAAGGCTAGTGTGAGAAATATGTCTGATACTTGTTGTTTTAATACTACTTTTTGTCATATTAAACAGCGAATCTATTCTAATCATTTTCAAGACATACATGATACGATAAAGTTGCTCACACACCATATAAAATACAAATAGCTCCATTGAGTCCATGGTCGGATCAAAAAATTTTGAGCAACGGTTACAAGAGGTTTACCGTATTTTTCCATAAAAGTTTTAATTGATTTTGAAGGCTAGTGTGAGAAATATGTCTGATACTTGATGTTTTAATACTACTTTTTGTCATATTAAACAGCGAATCTATTCTAATTATTTTCAAGACATACATGATACGATAAAGTTGCTCACACACCAAATAAAATACAAATAGCTCCATTGAGTCCATGGTCGGATCAAAAAATTTTGAGCAACGGTTAAAAGAGGCTTACCGTATTTTTCCATAAAATTATAAAAATATGCCGTGAAAAATTTCACTTGAATAAAATTTATAAACGCATAATTTGTGCTGAGAGGGGTGAATATTTTTCTAAATACAGCAGTGATGGTTTTGATGGGAGTTTCTATATAACTTCCAAGATATTCACTACGGCTTGAAATTAGTGTACAAATAGTGCTGCAAAAGTTTTGCAAGAATCTCATTTGCTTTGCAAGATCAATGTTGGAAGTTTAAGTTTGCGAGCACAGGTTACAGTGAGAAGAGAGAGACTGCCGTATGAGCAACATGTTGCACAATTTTTACACTATATTAAAATGGAATACCAAAGGCTTTCTAGAGGTTATTGTGGTTGTTGTTGGTTTTTTGAGGTATATCAGTCTTTGATAGTAGTTTTCGTCACAAAATACGTGCATCTCTCCAGGAACATTGGGACTCCGCTGGCCAGATGAACATGAGTGGCGAATTTTATTTGTCCTACCGAGGGTGTACCAGGGTTGCAAAAGTGCCCGAGGTAGGAAAATAATTCAATTTCATTCCGACTATCTTTATCTTGATCATATATTTTATCAACCAATTCTAGAATTAATAAAAGTGATTCTAATGCTGGCTGAAGAATATTTAATTAAGATGACTCGAATGGGTATGCAAGCAAGTAATTGATATATATCATATCACATACGCAATTTTATCCAGGTGGAAGCACCATAGTGCCTTTCTCAGCGTACATGGGCCTTTCTCAACACTAAATGCCCGTATTTTTCTGATAATAAAATATCAATGAAGAATTTTTAACATTGATCAAAAATCACTAATTTTCTAAGAAAATCCTGTATAATTAAAAAACGCACTATATAACGATAGAGTAGATCGTAAGCGAGAATGAAAAAAAATCATCCTTCGAGTGGGGCTTGAACACCTAACCTTCTACAAATTTTAAATTCTGTATAATTTGTTTGGAAAATTAATGATTTTTAATCAATGTTGAAAATCATTCATTGATATTTTATCATCAGAAAATTACGGTCATTTAGGAACCCCATGATTTCAAACTTTTGCCAAAGAGACTTGCAAAAAAAAAACTCTAAACATTTTCTTCTTAAAATAGACTGGCATTGTTGAGAAAGTCTCATAGTGCTTTCACCTAGATGTAACCGCGTACTTATGTGATATAATATACATCAATTACCTGCTTGCATACCCATTCGAGTCATCTTATTAACATTAGCGACTCTAGAGTAGTTAAAAAGCATGAATATTTTATTTTACTTAATTTCTATAATATACATTGCTGTTAACCTCTTCCTCTCTCCAAAATATTGTAAGAGTAAGTTTTGTTATTTGATACAATTTATAATATGATTCCGCTCTAAGTCGTCTATCCTGCATGTTGTTTGTAAGAACATCAGTGAAAAATGAAAGAACGCGTATTTTTTGTGAATTTTTACGTAAATAATATCAAAGTTACTACTTCAGTAGGTATTTACTCAGTTTTATAATTGGTGTAGGCTTATAGTAGATCCAATTTACAAATAACTTAAAAGAATTTTTAGAAAACGAGTATGATTTTGTAATGATAATACATGGATAAATGCTGTCCATAAAAAATTTCAACTAACGAGCAAAGCTGCATAATTCGTAATGCGATTGTATTTCTCATTATTTTTATTTTAACGTTCCTGTATACTTTCGGATAAAATCGTAATCCACGCCGACGATATACCGTAAAGCTTCATAATAAATTGCAAAGGCATGCATGGAGTGAAATAAAATTGTAAGCTCTGTGAAAAGAGGATGAATAAATATTTTTATAATTAAAAATAATATAGAAGGGTGGAAAAGCAAATTCTAATACGAATCCATCGAGATACGTTGGGTAGGAGGGAGGAGGGAGAGAGAGAGAGAGAGAGAGAGAGAAAAAAAAAAGAAAGAAAAACATCGTTCGTCACAGCAATTACTTTAAAACAAAAGTCTGCAAGTTTTACGATGTGACTCCGTGTCGAGAAATTCTCCTACTTTCTCTCGCTCGTTTTTTACTTTTTTCTCTGGCAGTAGGGAAGCACTGAGTGATAAAAGGACCATCTGTATTGCTGCATCCTCTCGGCGCACAATTAAATTTCAGCTCAAAAAGATTACAGAACAGACGTATTCAAAATAGAGGAAGAGATACTGTAACCAATAAAAGACACGCTTCTTTGCTCTTCTTTGGATGCTTTTCATGAGATCAAGCATATATTTCTACTTTCCGCAAAGATCCTGGTCTAATCGACGGATTTAATTTTCTTAGATTTTTCGAGAGCAAATCTTTTTTATTTAATCTTGCAGTTGTTTTACTCGAAGTGAGCCGCAGAATTAAAAAAAAGCGGATCATAGGAAAACAGTATGATTTATAGTTTGCACAGCTATATTTTTCAAATATCATATTCAAATATCTTGACCTTGTTAAAAACCTTACTGATCTATGTATATGGGTTCGACTACCTAGAAACAGAAATTCAAAATAATGTACAACAAAATAATGCGCTCTGTATGCTAAACACAAATGCGAAGAAACAAATGTAATTGCGATTGTACTAATAATACTCTGATCTATGTAATCCTCCGTCTAAATTTACTTGTATACAAAAGAACGTTGAATAAATTAAATTAAAAAAATTTTTAATTAATTTTTAACGAGTGCGCAGTGGCTCAGTCGGCTAGGCTGTGGGTCGGCACCACGGTTCGATTCCTGGCCAGAGCGACTTTTTCGAGCAAGCACCTCTGTGATTTTTCACATGTGCTTATATTCCCCGCAATGCTCCTCGTGAAGGGGTGGGAGGGTGACCTTCTTCTCGCACCAAAATTGCCTATTTACCCCCTACCCCCCTCCCTGTCATGGGGAGGTCTCCCATCCCTCATCCCTTCCCTTTCCCAACTGCTCAGTGCCCAGAGTAGTGCCCTTACATAGGAGCCGGACGTATAACATAACAGGATAATATGAAAAAAAAAATAAAAAATCATTTTTAACTTACTTCTAGAGTTCTAGAGTAACTAAATGTTGATATCAATGCACCAAAGTGTCAAAACGCAGGGAAATCTTTTTTTTTTTTCAGTGTACTTGTACATTTTATGTAAATATTTTTGTTCATTTTTTTTCAATGTGAGCAGAGTGTTTATTGGGACTCGGAAAAAGTACGATTACATTTGGCCTCGTCCCGAAAAAATTAGTATATGATAAGTCCATCGCTTCTTTCCATGTTTCAGCAAAGGAAACAGTGAAATATTGGTGGGATCGCATCAGCGTCCTATTAATGTTTCAGTCATTACGCTCTATAACATAATCATTGATTGAACGTTATGTAATAGTTACGTACTTTGCATCACAAGAATGGTAGTACATTGGAGTTAAGGAAATCGATGATCTTCATGAATGAAGATACTCAACCACGGCACTACAATGAAAAGTATCGGTTCCATAAAATTTATCAGCAAAATGTATAGATCTGTTTCAAAAACTTTCTTTGTACTCCATTATCAGTATAATTACACATACAAATTGTGCGGTCAAGAACCAGCGATCCAAATGAGAAGATAAAACAAATATTGCATTAACACATCGAATAATTTTATGACCAACTACCTAAATATTCGATAAAACTATTCCATCGTAATTCGAGAGGAAAAAGCGCAAACGAGAGAAAAATCTGATTGACACACTAGAGGCTCACCACACAAAACCCATATCAAACCTTTCATCGGCTCTCAAAATCCTTTACGCAGCAGTTGGCACGTGGACCAAGGACGCTTACAGCATCCATAACTGAATACAGAGCCCCGGCGCGAGCATGCCTCCACCGACGGATTAACGATCGCAGCATTTTTTTTTCGCGCGAAAGGGGAGAAAAAATATCAATAAAAAAAAAGGGGGTTACCGGGCGAATGAAACAAGAGCTCAGCGCTCTACCGTTAAAACGAATCGCCGTGCCCTCCGCGTGTCAACACGACTATGGTTGCGCGTGTGCGTCACGCGTACCCTGCATGTATGTAGCTCGAATCCGTCGGCAATATGCACTCCACTACAATAACTCCCAACTGTTTTTCGCGGTAAAAGCTTTTGCGCCGAAGGCGACGGGGAAAAGAGAAATGATAGGGTCGCGACGCGCTACACAAAAGGAGAGCGCGGGCCGGGGCTCTTTTTTCCCGCGGCAGCTCCCTAGCGCGCCGCACGGTGCTATTTTTCCATTTTAAAAGCATTGCCGTGCCAGCCGGGATTGACAAGGCCAATCAGTTAGCGGTGCTTCCGCGGCTCTCTGATTCCCCGGCCACGGGGCAAGGGATCGTAAATAATGGAAGCGCATTAAAATAACAATCGACGTGAAATATATGTGCCTGACGCCGCGTGTGTACTGTTTTAGTCTGTTCTGAGAAAGTTTTTCCTCCCGGGCAGCAGTGTTTACATGGCGATCGGATCGATTCAAGTAGGGATACTGACGTACTTTAATTTTGACGCTCAAGGAACGGAAGAAGAAGATACAGGAAAAGTAATCGCTATTTCCTGAAAGATACAATAATTTGCGAGTCAGGACGCATTTAGAAGTTAAAAAATTATATTAATAAAATTAATTACCTTCGAAATTCCCCTGATTTCAAGAATCAGAAACTCCAGTGTACTTTTTCTCGAAAGATCTACAGGGCTAAATCCGAATCTTGCTACAAAATTGTTCCATCGCGTCGGCTTTTTGAGATGTTCTAACCTTAAAGGTCAAAAAACACTTTTTTTTAACACGTTCGAGGTTATGTGAGACTAGAAGGTCATTTTTCTTCACACTTTGGTTTAGAGAATCTTAAGCAACGATCTTTTTTCTTTTGGAATAATTTTGGTTCAGATGTCTTAATTTTTCGTAAAGATGTGACAAGGTGCGGTTTGAGCCTAACACGATGTACTTGAATGCAGGATAAAAATATTTCCAATCCGGTGTCAGATCTTAAAAATTCAAGATGACAGATCTAATATGGTGGACGAGGGTTTTGTGAATGATTTAGTTTTAGTGAAAATTTGTGTGCAACTGTTAACGAATGTGCCCCTTTTACGAATCTATGGGCAGATTATACAAGTTTATCATTGTAAACAAATTTGTCAGTCATAATAAATATTGATCTTTCAAAGCTGACTGCAATGTGAATCCATAAAAATTAGCAATTTTACTAGTGCGAACATTTATGAGACAACTTTAAATCATCATTTATAGTCAAAAAATAAATATTTTAAGGTTGTTTTCAACAGAATTGTAAAAAAAATCACCTGACGATGTTAAATAACCTCGAATTTATCGAGAAACAGTATTCTGATCCACTTATAGGTTAGAAATTAGGAAAAACCTTACGTAATAGAGCGATTTCGAAGCCATATTTAGATTCATGACACAAAACATCTACGGAAAACTATTGTGGGGTTTATGACTCCTGATCTTTATTGGCCTGTGATATTTATTTGCCAAAAACATTTGATAAAAACATATTTCCATCTGCGCACACATGAGTGTAAAATTATACTACACCCACACATCGAAAATTCTCGTGGATTTCACTTTGTGTCTCAACATGAGATTCCATCGTAAAAATATTTTTTCAAGCCCACGTATTCACCCATGTAAGATATAGGTGAAGGAGATCCAGGATTACTATTTAGAAGAGGTGGTTATATCCCTCGCTATAGTCCAATCAGTGAGCTCTACAGTTTGACATGTCATCTGTTCTCCTCGCACTAGTGTAATTAATTAAAAACATTTCCACACATGTTTTTCCAATGTGCCGAAGCAAGTTATAAACAGAAGTGCTACGGGCCCTAGTGAAAATCCAATATCCCCCGAAAATTAAGGGATATTGAAATGCCCTCAAGTCCCATCGTCATTAATGTCTTAAAAATTATCATATACTTTTCTTAACTGTGTGGAGCAGGTTGAAAACGTTTTTTCAAGAGTTACCAGTGGTTACAAGAGGAAATCAGGTTAAAATGTTCTTGATAAAGGTACTATAGACGTAACACCGTCCTTACTGATATCACGATTTCCAACAAATCCCCAAGGGCCCCGAGGAGCAATCACTTAGGAATAATTCTTTACATGTTTTCCAACTCTACTGGAGCTGATTGAAAACTTGTTTTTCAAAATCACTAGACTTACCACAATCCTGACGGATATCCCAAGTAAAAATCGGAAAATTTGGTAACGTCCAAAAAAGACGTTGACGTCCCAACGCTCCAAACGGCACGTACTTAAAAATATTCCTACACAAGTTTTATTTCTCAGGCCGAGATGTTTGGGAACCTTTTTTTTTTTTCTTTACAACACGGGGGGGCCTGACTGATATCCTTATTACCGAGGGGAAATAGAATTTTGAAAAATCTGGTTCGTCCCGAGTCAAACGTTGATGTATGATTCTAAAAACATTTCATAATACAGAGTTGGTCACCTCAAAGTTAAAAACTTGCTATCGAAAAATCCAGTAAAGTCCTTGGCATTTCAGAAACCAGTAATCCCATACTTATTAACGCTGCTGGGGCGGTATCGTTTAACTTTTCCCGCTTCTACAAAAGGATTCGGTGAAACCGATTTCTGTCTTAAATACACCGTAAGATGCATTTAAGATGCTGATTGGTCTGTCCAGATTTTCATGCAGAAACAAGCAAAGTTATACGACACCTCCGCCACTGGTATACTTTCTGTATTATTCCAACTCATTATCATACCCTATCACACCATCTTATTTATGATACACCCTTATTCGTCAGCAGTCTGGTTTGGTAGAGTTCAGTACGATTTTTCTTTTATCACAAAAGATAATAAATTCAAAATAATATTCCTTCGTCGATTACTATTTTTCATTGATATGACTTCCGTGTAATAAAACTGACCCGACTTTTGAATATGACTGCCATTCCACCTCCTCGTTAAAGAATTCGTAGCTCTCACAGCTCAGAGGAGACTTCCTCGCATAGGGGCATACGCCGCTCCTACCTCTGCCTCTCAAAGTCGGGTATAAAGAAAGGGAGCAAGGAACAGCAGCAGCAGCAGCAGCAGCAGCACACCCCTACACGAAAATCGCTTTAATTCGTTCGATTAACGGCAATTTATAGCGGCCATCCGTACTGAGAGCTGACCTACATACTGATACTACTACAACTGCTCCCTCCCGGCCCTCGTTCCTCTTTTCACCCCCCGAGCCAGCAGAAGCAAAAGAAGGAAGCTATCTTACCTCTGCGCCCAGCAGACGTTTTTTCCTCCTTTCATTTTTTTTCCCCCTCCCCGAGCTCTGCCCATTGGCCGGTTCTCCTCCTCTCTATTCTCATACCAAACTCGTTGTTTCTGATTCGTTCCTCCTTTTCTTCCGTCCGTTCCCCGGACTCTCCTTCCTCCCCCATGTCCCATCCTTCTCTTTATCTCTCGGCTATTTCACCACCGCTACACGTCTTCGCGTGCGTACCTGCTAGCCAGAGGGGAGCGGCGGTCTTCGGCGTCCAGGGAAAAATAGACAAAAAAGTGAGAGATCGAGAGAGAGAGAGAGGAAGAAGGAAATGTGTTCAGCGGTGGTTGGTTCCTTTTATTATTTCCTATCGTCGGACAACCAGTGATAAGGCTGACCGCGGCCGCTGGTGCAGCCACTATTCTTCGCTCATCTGCATCGATCCCCCAGTGCTCGTGTATTTATCGCTCCGCGTAACTTCGAACTGACAATACCAACACATTATTGTCAAGTCTTACTTTTTCGAATTGCAAGCCCAGAATACTTAGCTCTGTGAGTTTTGATTCCTCAGGAACAAACATTGAAATACAGTACATATAAGTTTTGCAAGAGCACGTAATCCATCTCCTATGCTGGGAATAGATTTGGATTTATCTTATGAAATATTTGATTTTGGAGCTCATGAAAGGATTCGCAATCATTTGTTGTACGAGAAAGCGAAGACGAATGTTGAACCCAAATTGTTGGTACAAATACTATGAGCGAAACAGTTGCCTACGCCTATTTCAAAATCTTTTTTTTTGGTACTCACTACCAAATCCAAGTTACTTAATTTCATTCCATCAACTTTCCATGCTTTCTGACCAATATTGGTGATTGCTTTCTAATGACGCGGAAACAGATTTTTTCGCAGATTGGGACACTAGTTTGACAACTAGAAAGGCAAAATGATTAAGACAATTGAGAAGTTTGTGAAAGTGATCCGGCAATGAAAAAGTTCCGGACACGCACAACTAGACAGCGAAGAGGAAGAGGTGAGTTATATGTTAATGATTTTCGCGAGATGTGTGCAGCTCACGGTTGAAGGGAGGGGGAGCTTGGTTGCGCAGGGATGTACTGATAAAAAGTTTTATCTGCTCGAGAGAACTGTTTTGCGAAATGAGTTCTACATCGCATGTACAACGGGAGTAGGAGAGATGAAGTGAGAGAGTAAGAGAGAGGAACGGGGGCCGTGTAAAAAGTGGTACGTGTCTGTCGAATAGTAGGCCAACTGCGCTTTCAAACTTAAATTACCGACGAACACGGAATTTGCCGGTGAATTTTTTTTCTTAAATCGAGCCTGCTAATATGAGAAAATGGAAGTAATTGGAACATTCTTTTGAAAAATTAAAATTTTATTGAATCTCAGGATAATCGCGGAAAAAATGTAATTTGCGTAAGACTGGCATGAATGTTGGAAATAATTTTTCTTCTGAATCCAACTGGAAGGAGTTACTTACTGGCAGGTCCGTGCCAACATATGTGGGGCCCTAGATGTTCTTGGGTATAAAAATGCAAGCGTTAATGCTAGCACTATAGTTATATATCCTTAGGTTACCACAAACTTAGATTTGGTTTTTATTTCTTACTAGGATAGACTCTCTCATATCATGACCTTGCAATTCACATGATCTTAAAGGTTTAACAAAGTATTCAACAAGATTGCTGTACATAATATGAAATACACAAATGATTTTAAGTTAAGATCTGGATGTATTTCCAAATATTTTTAATAACGACTTTTCAATCGATAAGTCTATTAAGTTAGTGAATATATCTGAGTGATAATGAGATTTGTCCCTTAAATGAAGAACAAAAAAATTTGAACTACCAAGTTTGCTAAAAGAAAAAAAATAATCCAAGTTTAAATGATCAAATGCGCTAGAAAAACTGTAATTTTACAGATTGTTGATGCATTTCAGTCGTCTGTTTCTTTTAACTTCAAAGTACTGCAAAAAATGACATAATTTGATTTCTAATTGATAATAATGCTTAACTGACCCCCTGGCTAAAAAAACAATCTTAATTCATCATAATATACATTTTTATGAATCATATCATCAATTTACATTGGTCAATAAACGAGTCCTCCCGTATCAGAGTAGAGATGCAAAGTATGAGCTCAAAATATTGAAACATTTACATATTGAACTACTCTTTCACTCATAATAGCATAGTAATAGAAACTAAAAAAATTTTTATATTAATGTTGCTTACTTCAAACATGATATGTAATATCGGGGCAAGATAATCGATTAAAAATAAAATGTTTATTGTCCCCACTAGTTGACATACTTCATTGACACAAATCCGTACTTTCAAAAACGATTTCAAACCACATAATCTCTTAAGTCTTAGTTATTAGGGTTTAAAAAAAGTGATCTAGAAAAATGGGCCACAATAAACAAAGGAAGGTTCGATCGAAATCTGCATGTGACACATTTTTTTCGGCGTAAGCCCCAATTCTAAAGTATATGGAGATCCTCTTTCGACTATTTCTTCATGTGCTTCATTCTTCCTTTCAACGGATATTCAAATATGTTCACCAAAGACTCCATCCGAACGGACCCGCGTGCACATAAATTTCGATATGTGCCACACTATTATAATATTAAGAACGCAGACCGACACGCAGCCAAACAAAACCCACCAAAGCAGGTACAAAAGTAAGCTCGCAGCCTCGAGTCGACCCCATCCAACACCGCACGCACCATCTCCCCCCCCCCCACTTACTCAACTCAGCGTCCCAACATCGAGATCGAAACAAACGCGAAATCAAAACCCCAGACCCGAGAGCAAGAGAGAGAAGCAGACAAAGCAAAGCCAACACTGCCGCGCCCACGCTCGGTTTATTACACGCGCGAGCAGCCCTGGGCTCGTTAAGATAATAACAGCTACGTGACGCGCGGGCAAAGGGATCTCC
>JAPYYV010009161.1:0-12107 GCA_030522625.1 Copidosoma aretas | reverse complement strand
CTCGATCATCATCATCATCATCATCATCATCATCATCATCATCATCATCAAAATTTTTAGTTTTCTACAACATATTCTTGTACTTTAACAGCTTTTCTGACTTGACTTTATTCTTAACTACATTACACTAATAAATTTTATATTTAATTTAAAATAAGATTATAAGCAACTCCGACTTTAGTATTACATTTTGTTTTGGAAAATTTTGTATTTTATTTATTCAATAAATAAAATAAATCCAAAGCAACTAGGCCCCTGTTACCAAATCAATTTATTTGGCTATAATGTTCTTTGTTCATCACATAATTTATGTGCTAAACAGTTAATCTTTAGAAACCTAATTAGCTCGCTTGCTTTATTTTTAATTAATTACATCTGCGATGACCTAATAGCTATTTTTGTCCTAAAGTCCGTTTATTGAATAATAAACCAATTTATTCGAATGCACAAATCGTTCGAGACCTAAACGGCTAACTTGGCATAAATATTGTCTATTAAGTGAATAAACTATATGCCAATACATTATTCGCTATAGTGACCCAATAGGCTTAAAACTTTTTTTTTTTACACTTAAATAAATGCAATTCGAAGCAATTATTTCCCGATGACCCGATAGGCACGCCTAGATTTTTTTTCGTTTGACAATGGAATGATTTATGTCCAAATTAATTGATTTCTAGTTTCTTAATAAGCTTGCTTGGCCTTACTTTTGTTTGATAATTTATTCAATTTAGTCCTAAGCAATCCATCCCTAGTTTCCCGATTGGCTGGTTTGGCTTTACCTGATATGCTCGCTTGGCTTGGCCTTTGGTCTAATAAATAATGGAATGCCAAGCAATCAATGATTGGCTGCCTAATCGGCTCGTTAGTCTTATTTTTCATCATTTGTATTTATATTTCAAATCCCAAGCAATCGATCTACGGTAGTCAATAGGCACGCTGTGCTTAACTTTTGTTTATTGAAGAACAAACTAAATACGAAGTTACTAATCCCCAGAGACCTAAACGGCTCTCTTGACCCAAATGTTGCTTATCAAGTATACAAACTACCTGCCAAGTAATTAATTGCTATAGTAACCTAATCGTCTTAACACTGGATATTTCATCTTGGAATCAAATAAACTAAATCCCAGTCAATTATTCCCTAGTTTTACTATTAGCTCGTTTGGATTATCTACTACTGGTTAAATAAATCAACTAAATCTTCACGCCTACCATAGTTTAGATAATTCATTTGCTGTGCGTGGTGATTTTAGTATGGGTTTTTTTTCCTGTGCTTAGAACAGTTCAATTGAGATATATTTTTGTACATTAATAATCGAAAAACTTTTAAATTTATTAGGAATGTAAGCATTCCTTGCTTAGGATAAGATTTATTCTGATCATCAGACAAATTAAAAATAGTATACAATAATTGTATTTCTTACTGGTTTCTCTGCGACAAAGTCAGTTAACTAAATACAATATACTCCGGAGGCTGGGTATGATATTGTAAGCAAAAATGTGTCAACTGACACAACAAGTTCATTCCATTAGATTTTTGTGGCCAAAATCTGCCTTTACAAATATATTTCACATAATAGCAGTGCAATATACTTTGAGTCCAATTGCTGAATCAGATCATAAAACATCACATTTTTAGCAGCTGACAAATTTTTTTGCTTTGTATCGGTCGACACTCAAAATTTCTTAAAAACATGTTGGAAACTTTTTTTTTAGTTCTCAGATACTATTTGTGGATAAAGTATGTCTGTGTCTGTGTCTGTGTGTGTGTGTGTGTGTGTGTGTGTGTGTGTGTGTGTGTGTGTGTATGGGCGCGTGTGCACGCCTGTGTTATTAGCCATGTATTAGAAATCCTTTATCTGAGTTTAATGATATACAGTTTATAATTTTTGGTTTTATGTCCTAATACCGGCCGGGAAAGCGAATTGAAGTTTTATACGTAATTAAGATTGTTAAAACAATTTTTTGTTGCCCAAACATCTGTTTTCCCACGTTTTAGAATAAAATTATAAAATTATTATTTTGTCAATAGATACCATTTATGTAGCTTATTTTTCCGGGATCTTATCGAAGAAGTACTAAGATTATTGTTATATATAAGTATAATCTTGGAAATCCATTGTCAGATTATTATTACTCGGAGCTAAAAAAATGTGACGTATTCTACTGCGTATGAAAAACGACACGGGAAGATCTACTTTTTTATGTTGTTTTACATATGCAGTACACCATAATGCTCTATTACAAGCGATACAAAGCAATGAAGCTTGTGCAATCTTGAGCGTACGTTGTAGGGTAATTTGGATAACAACTATATAAATAAAGCTACGAAATTACAATGATGTATGTGACACAAACAATCATTTATTAAAGTATTAACTGTCTATTTCGGAATTGTGGATTTATTTTTATGTATAATCATTAGATTATTTGCATTTCACGGTTTACAAATTATGCTCCCGCGTATGTATGCATGTACACAGGCTCATAAAAAGTGAAGATGTAATAATACTAGCTCAAGAAAACCACATCGGATCCCTACATGGAAAAACTTTAATGGAAACCATGCAGAGATTGTTGCAGTTCAGCAACACGAAAAATTCCTTTGATATTGACCTTAAAAATTGTTTTGATAACCTTGATAAGGTATGAAATTTTCATTTATATCCAAGCCGCTATAAGACTATAAATTAAAACATTCAAAGCCCTAGAACAATAAAATCTTCTAAAGGGTTTTTAGGTATGGGTTCTGTTTCCGTGAGCACACCTTCCGCGGTCGTATAAACGGCTAATCAGTGACATGGAAGGTGGTTCTATAGTAAATCGGGTATGCAAAACACGATGAAAGTAGTTACGAATATATATCTCGCTCACCTTCCGAGACATTAAACTCTACAGTCGACAAAAATCGTTCTACATACAAATAAGATTTTGGGGTGGTTTCTTGCTAATTTTAATGTCACATTTTTTATTAATTAACAAATGATGATATTTAGTATTTTTCTATCGCTTTCTAACCAATAATCGTAGACCAAAGTATAGTAAACAGATAACTATTCTTATCACGTTGGTAGCTGAGACACTATCCATGTAAGTCGAGTTCAGCTGTTTGAGTTTTGTGCCACAATAAATTATGACTGTACTCGTATTTATATTAATGAAACGTATAGAAACATGTTTTAAGACTTCATAAAAATACAATCATTTTGATTAGCTTGTTCTCTATTATTGGGAAAAAATATAAACGAACATAAATACGAAAGATGGATCATGTATTGTTTATGGGTGGGGGGGGCGGCTTTGCGGGGGCTTTACCACCTGTACCCCCACCGGAGGCTCCGCCTCTAAGACCCCCTCCCTATGGCTTGATCTTTTATCCTACACCCTTCTACATACACATATAGTCTGCTACTAACTATACAGTTATATCAGTAATTCAACATATCATTAAACATATACCGCTCGCTGGATCGATGTCTTGAAATCCAAACGGGATATCGAATTTTTGACACCACTATAGTGTTCAGCATAACTTATTTTCTATAAGACTAAGTTTCATATTGGTTATCAGCCGCTTGTACGGCCTCTAGAGGTATGCCCATGGAAACAAAACTCTCCCCGGTTTTTGGGACACGACATATTACTCAACAAAGTCTTAGTATCTCATTTATAAAAGCTAGACAAAAGAGGGCACGAATATGATATGAAATAAATAATAAAGCTTTTTTAGTGCTTCATGAAATGTATATATTAGGAAAATCAGATTTTTAATTTTTCATCCCGAATCTCGCGGAAAACAGATTTTTGGTGAACGGAAAATGGTTCCAACAACCTTAATTACGTATGAAACTTGAATTCTCTTTCCGAATCCGTATTAGGACATAAGACCAAATATTTTTAGCTCTGGACCATTTAAATCAATTTGACAATTTGAAATAAATGACTAATCACACACAAGCGCACACACTCACGCTCACACACACACACGTGCACTGCACAGACAGACTTTTTCTACAAATGGTATTTTTCCATTCTTAGTACTGAAAAATAAATTTCTGACATGTTTTTAAGAAGTCTTAAGTTTTGATCGTTTAAAAGCAAAAAAATTTGTCAGCTGCTGCACATGTAATGTTTTAAGATTTGATTAAGCAAGTACACTTGAAGTATATTGCATTGCTTTTATGTAAAATCAATGTGTGGAGGCACATTCTCGACCCAAAAATATAATAAAATGACCTTGTTTTGTCAGTTGTCACTGTCACTCACAATATTGTTACGTTAATGAGAGATGTTGCACTTATTTTACGTCTAGCGAGTAACGTAGTACCATTAGGGCCTAGACCTTCGTCTAATAGTCCGGATTTCACAACTTTCAGAGGAGAGTCGAGGTCAAGCCACGAACCGTCAGCGAACAACCTTCGAGAGGAGATCGCTTCACTTGATTAGTTATTGTCGATATTCTTTTCATACAGCGACGCGACCTAACGAATGAGATGCACCAGCTGACTGCTGCTATCGTGATTCCCACTAATAGTGCTCAATCAGCGACATAAGTCGAATCTCAGAGTTTTTCTGACCGCGATACATCCGTCCGCGTCAGTCAGTTGTAGTCACAAGAATTTTTACTGGCAACTATCATACAACGATAAGCTTCCGTACGAGGACAGGGGCGTTCTTGCCCGATACGTTTTTCACGCAGCCAAAGACTCTGGCTGGGATCACACATCGAACCTAATCTCTTTTCGATAACGAAAAAGAATGTGCTTCTGGGCTGCATGGATTTAAAGGAAACCAAAGAAAGACGAGGTTTGAATAAGTATACCTTACTTGTTCGTAGTTTTCACCTGAATTATTACAAAGGCGCAGCTCGATACGCAGGGTCTGCTGTGACGGCCCGATTCAATCAGGGTCCGTCTAACGATTTTAAGCGTGGTTTCAAATATGTCAGATCAAGCAAACTCGATACAATCATCGTCTGCTTGGGTATCCCGATGCAATCAGGATCTACCGAAATTAGGATGCTAAATGTCAACTAAGCTTAAACCAGGACAGCCTGAGTAGGACAGGGTCTGCCGAGGCTAAGTTACAGAATAAAAACTGAACTTGAGCTTCAAATGCGCGGCTTACAAACACTTTTTTTTTTACCTCGGGATATGGTGCGAAAGTGGGCTTGGCGCCGACGCAAAAACTTCTAAAATGTTCTAATGAGTGGTGGTCAGATAAGAGCTTAATACTCGCCGAGACACATTAGAAACTTACTATTATCTTGGCCCTCGATGGTGGTTTCAGATATACTCTGTTTTCCGCATCCCGCCTTCGTGGCTTTAAGATAAGGGGAATAATTTTCTTCTCGACTCACTTTCTCCCGTCTTTCTTTACACGAGCAGAAATCGCACATGGTTTTGATGTATTTGCAAAGCACATCTTTTGGCATGTTTGATGATTTTAACGCCGCAAGTAATTTGCTGGTATGAGCAAGCCGAGCTGCTGGGAAAATGAATGGTAAAAATAGCTTAATCCAGAACAAAGTTGCCGGTGGACATATATTATGTATTGCGGCTTGGTTTGCACGAACCCACTTATTACTTGTGCAGAAAATTTTGTGATGAAGAGTGTGTCAGCCGGAGAACGGCCGTCCCGACACCCTGTCACAAATTCGAAAAAACGACCTAACCTTACCTTGTCCCACAGGAATTCTCTCCTCCGGGAGGTCTGCTGTAGTCAGCCAGCTTGGGAAAGCCCGGTAATCCTGTAAAAAAAACTAGAAAGGGGAAATAATGGTGCTAACCTGCATACACAATTCGAACTAACTTATTAAAATTTGAATTAGTGCCCAGCACCATTTATTGGCCGAATTCACACACTTTAATTACTTCACAATTCAATTTTATACTCGTGACGGAATTAGCGTTCGAGGGCCTGGGTCTCGCCCGATAGTATATATGTACGCCTATAATATGTGTCGGCCGGTACACGTATCTATAGGCAGGCACGTCCCACTCGGCCGTGGCTCCTTGGCTCTACTGGGGAACCTCGTCTTCTCGGCTTCTCCTATACCGGTCACCTATACACCTATCTCTTAATCACTTAACATACATAAATATGCACTCGTAAGGAGTCCACGATCGTGACTGCCCTCATCTGCGAGACCTAGTATTATACGGCGATTTGCTGACCGTATAAATTGGCTTATTGGTGCTGCTTATACGCTCGAGCGAAAACGCACGACCCCCAGCGTCCACAGAAGAAAAACCAATGTGTGAGACACACAAGATGGCCACCGAAACGCGCGGTGTCCGTCCGTTATCTGTACCGTCCCCCGCTCTTCGTCTCCTTCTCCCTTATACACACACACACACACACACGGAGCCTCAGAATCCCACGCCCTCCCAACGATCCCGCAGAATTATTTTCCCGTCGACACCCGGGATTTTTCCGGTACTCGATTAACCTTGTATACCTGCATTCCGCCCTTGCTCTCCTCGTACAATCTGATTTTTTCCACAGCTAGAAAACCTCGGTACGTACGATTCCCCTCCGCCCGGTAGTACCTCTTCCGCAGATCGACTGCGCTGCCCGTCGCGTCCTCTCACAGCTACAGACCGGCATCGTCGCGTCTCCCTGACTCGGCCTTCCCGATCCCTGGTGGCGTGATATCGTACAGCTTTCCCGCTAATGCGTACTCCTGACTGCTGCTGGCCACTTTGACTCGGAGTCCTGCCTCCGGAACCTCCGATCGTCACCAACCGCACACACGCTCCTCGCGCCCATCGCTCGTCGTCCCGAACACCTGCGTTAAGCAGCTCGTCTTCGCGTTAATACGACACTCACGTATTCTTCGTCTCGGCTTCAAAACCTTCCACACCGTCGTTATACCTGTCACTTCTATTCGGACTCTCTCTTTCTCTCTCTCTCGATACCTATCTCGCGCCTTGACTCGGTAGCTCTGCCTTGCTACCTGTATCTCAAGCTACTGCCTCACTCTGCAGCTCCCAGCTACATTGGCTAGTGCAGCCACTACTTGTGCCTACTTCCGTCCATCTCGCTTTCGTATGCACACATATACACATATATAAATGTATAGGCAGGCGAGCGGCCACTGCTGCTGGTGTCTGCATGCCTATATCGCGTCTACTTCGGCTGCTCTCGGAACTCGTCGTCGGCAGCACTGAAAACATACGTTATTTTGTGCATTATAGATTGCACTTATCTACCTTCATATCTCTTAGTGGCCATCGATGACACGCGCATCTATAGGTGTATCGTGACGATACAATTTTAACTGCCACGTCACAATTGGTTTTAGCAATTTTATATAACGAACTGTAATTCGAGGTATTCATAGTAAAGTGCCTGGGTTATTGACACGAGTCCTTGTTGTTTGTTACATCGGTTGTTTGATTAATGCGCCGCAAAATTTATTTAATCAAACGCGTCTTCAACTTATGCTAAATCAGCATGACTGTTCCCAGCTCTGCGATGGAAAAAGGGGTAGATAAAATATGTATGTATATACATATACTAGTGGGGCTTCGCCCCGTGCGTGCTTCGCGCGCCAGCTCACATATTTCATTATTTTTACTCGCATGTCTAAATAATAAACACAAAAGTATATATTTTATTACACATGTATGCGTACAAACATAGATAACCAAAGCAATCTCATAAAAATTTGCTAATAATTCGAACGAAAATAGTCAATACATGAAATGAGTTTACTGATTTATCAAATAATTGTTGATAATATAACACTAATAATGACTCTGATCGGTACTTAAAGTTAATATTGATACATACGTATATGTATACAATATTTACGCAATTATTAATATTACAGAAACAATTATGAGGCTTTGTTTGTTATTTTTGATCATTTTAATAATAATTATGGACATAAGTTCATAATAAGATATAATTTTGAAATTCTTTCTTAACATTTTAAATGTAAATTTTTCATTTCATTACTGTTTTATTTCTTACATAGATTTTTATATACTTCTACATATTTTTTTTTGTTTCATAACTATAACAAAATGCTTATTATTTTATATTAGTACTAAAATTTTTTTCAATAGAGTATCTAATGTAATTGATTGAACATACAACAACATGTTAGAATTTCTTTTTAGAATTACATAATATTATAATTTATAATGCATAGCACATGTTTAAAATATCAATCCTCACTGATGTGCGTTATTAACCTACATAAACAAGTTATATTTTCACATAAATCATCTCCTGCCTGCATATATCTCCATACCTTTTAATCTAATATTCCTGACCAATATTATTATGTCATGCGTTGTTTTTTTTTTCTCTTTACATAGCAATGTATGCTTTGTAATTTTTTTTTAAGTTATTCCAGATCCTACAGTCCATCACTTTAAAACTTCTAAACTGACCTATATCTTTTTCTTTGTGTTATATTTTTTTCTTTCTGCTTTTTCTTTTTTTTTACATTTTACGAATGATGGACTTGTCAATTACCATGTGGTTTTTTTGTACTTTCTGACTGACAAAAGTCTTCCTTTAATTTGTAAGATTATCTTTAATATTATCAAGTTTATTCTCCTTCGTAGCTATTTTTATAAATCTTATCGTTGTCTAATCCTCTATTTTCTCATATCGTGTAACTTCTTCGCGTATTTTGTATTGTTCTTATTAATTGGGTCTGTTTATTCTTTGATTAGTCATAAATACGGCCACCTGCTCTTGTTCATTTTTGTTATGTGCAAAAAGTAAATTTATTTGCTTTTTTTTATGCCAACATCTAGGCTAACCCTTCCTACCTTCATTTGCTATATATATCTTGGTATGTTTGCATTTAAACCCAACATTATATTTGTAACTCTAAATCTAATATTTCCCTTTTTTCTTTTCTTTTTTATTCCTAAATCCGTATATGGGCATGTCCGGCGAGATCGGGCTACCTCGCGCGTGCGGCGCGTTCTTCGCTCAAGCACACTGTGTTTAACTCGTTTGTACAAACTGGGAAAAATAAAAAAAAATAATGTAAAAATAAAAATCGATAAATAATGACCAACTTTTAACGATGCTGCTATTATTTTTTGCTTAAAAACCTATTTTCGTGTTAAAATATGTCTGTATAATTGGCCACAGTTGCGAGAAATAAGATTTACACGAATGGAAAGAGCATCACTTGGACCACACGTCCAGAAATTTTGAGAGTTGAAGAGCGAAAATTGTGTAGACAATAAAAAAATAAACACGTTGACATTAGGTAAGCCACGCTTGACCGGCAACTTTATAGTTATAGTACAAACTGTAGCCTCACTGATAAATATTTGACATTCAATAAAACACAGTTTACGTTATGTATTAGTACAAGTTATAAACTATACTTGATTTGCTAGATAGTTCACGAACAATTAAATTTGCAACTAAAAAAAGTTTAAAGTTTTTATATCTTTTAAAATTTCTTAAAGTATCGTACATTACCGTATTTGATTTTATATACTAACATAATCGTATTTTAGTAGGCTAAAACAGCGAACCCTCTAAACAAAGAATCACTTTAAGATTGTGTGCAAGAGTTTGTAAACTCATCAAATTTTCAGACTAAGTTTGCCAATTAAAGACCTGGATAAGACTGGATAGAAGGTTTTCTCAAATATCACCCTAAACTTACAATAAGGACAGCACAAAACTTAATTAAGGCAGAAGTAACTAAAGAGCATTTAAGAGCATTGTTTATAGGAGTCAAATCGTTGTGGGAAAGTAAAAACTGGTTCACCTTAAAACCTTCTCATGATATTAATTGTGATGAGACAAGTGTAGAGTTGTGTTCAAAAGCGAAATAAGTCATTACTACAGCGGGATCAAAAAAACTGTAGAAGCAAGTTGATGGTGACGAGAAAGTAAAACTTCACTACCACGTTTCTTTACAACGGTAACGGCACTCGTGTCCCTTATATGGTAATGAACGAATATAAAGGTGCTATTCTAGAAAAAGTCTTTATGAATTATCTACGTGATTGAGGCTTGGGAAACTCTGAAAGTGGTTAGTAGACCACTAAGACGTTTTATGATAACATAACAAATGTATATTATTCTCGAGCTATTGTAAATAAACTTGAGTTCCCCATAGTCATTTAGTTAGATGGTCATTTATCCCATGATTCTATACAACTGATAAGATTCTGTAGATATACCAAATTTGCAATTATTGAGTTTTTTCCTTACTCAACCCACATATCTCAACCGTTAGATGTGTCTTTTTTTGCACCTTCCAAAGCAAGCTGGTCAAAAACTGTCAACAAGTGGAAAACAGATTATAATATAAGTCGACAGAGAAAAGATCATTGTCCAAATGTTATTAAAGTGACACTTGAGAATATGAGACATGAACCTTCAATTGTTTTAAGTTGCTTCAAGTGCACTGGATTGTGGCCTTTTAACGAAAACACTATAGATAATGATATATTTAGTAAAAAAAAAAGAGAAAGAGAGCCACAACAACACAATAAATAGGTCTTTATTAAGTAGCAGTGAATTTTTGGAAGAATTTTAAAAATCTCTTGATCAACAATTACAAAACGATATCAAGGTATCTAAGTCAAGTGGAATATGAAATAGTGATAAGAAATTCGAAGGTTTATTTAAGTATTGGATAAGACTAAAAGAAATTGTAAATATAAATTCGATGAGCATAGGAAAAGATGATGAAGAATTAGCTTTGGGGCAGTCAGAATAAAAATTTCGTACCTCATTTACATTTTAAGATAGTAAAAAAACAGTGGTGGCGTTAATTTTATTTTAACACTGTTTTCATTTATATTTTTGTTTTGACGAAAGAATCAACTACTGTACTTCATTATATTTACACATTTTAACAAATATTTATTTATTTTTTATCATATTTTTTTTATAAATTCGATAAGAACAGTTTCATGTTTATCATACACTTTCATAAACTTTTTATGTCACAAAATTTTTAGCTAGAATTGAATTTTATTAACTTTCTGATTTTAAATACCTTGAAAAATTTTCCAAATATAATTATGTTTAATTTTTTTGCAATAATAAGAGTTTAAGATGTTTTTTTAGGCAATTTTTTAACTGATGAATCTTCGAGCATGGAGGTGTATCTTATCGACCTAGAAACTGCACTGGTGCCAAAAAGATCACACATTTTTTGGTCTATAATTAGTTATAGTAAGATTATTCAAGATAAGATTATAAACTAGAAAATGGCACAAATACCTGTTATCAATGTTGATAAAGTAAATAATTTGGAGGCTAGTGGCCGTTTTACCTTATCAAACAATGTTGAAATTAAGTATGTTGATTCTTTTGTAGAATAAAATATCATTGTGTATTAATCGCGTGACTTGACTAATCATTCAAACAAAATCAAAGAAGAATCATTTATAGATGTTCTAAAAGTAAATATACATGTTTTTATATTTTTGCTCAAAAGTTAAACTTTATTTTTTTTTATCCAATTATGTTTTTTAGACGAAACCTTATAGCTGAGCAATCCTACCCCAACTGTTAGTCAACGTAAGGAAGAATTATCTTCTGAGCCTGACATCAATAAAAAAATTATGAATCTTAAACAGGAATCCATCAAATTAAAAAAAAAGGCCCATAATACGAACCTTAACCTTATAAGCGTGCAAGTGTATTTGCTTATTTGATTGTAGGTACTTGAGTTGTATCATATTTTTATTTCGTATTGAGCTAGAGCATACGGTTCTGCCGTTATCTTTTTATAACTCATGTCACTGTCTCTTTTATTGTTCTGCATATGTCTAATAATTAAATTCGTTCTGCGGGAAAAATAAAAAATTCTTAGTGAATGTAAAGGATTCCAAGTGAATGTAAAGGATCGACTTCGGCTGCATCCGGTTGTTTTCGGCATTATTCAACTATGTTAGAGGGCTTTCGTGAGATGGTCTATCTGTAATCGGAATTCTTCGTCTGTTTTCGGCCGAGTTTAGCGATACAGTGTCATTTGGGTGACTTCAGTCATCTTCGCCTATGAAAATAAGCATCTAATCAAATTTTCCAAGATTTTTAGGGGGAGGTCGAAAAATCCTAAAAAAATTTCAAGGTTTTAAGGGGGGGGGGGGGGGGGG
>JAPYYV010009160.1:0-12424 GCA_030522625.1 Copidosoma aretas | reverse complement strand
TGATAAGGCTGTCTGTGAACAGCGAAACGTCGACGATTGTCATGTTATCAATAAAGATATGCACTCCACATCCGACCTTTATTTACTATAGTTGAACTTGTTTAATTTTAAATCTACTAATTTTCACTAAAATTTACACCGTTCCGCTTTGCAGCGTTGTTGCTGTGCAAATTAAATTGAACTGTAACTTATGTAATTGTTGTGCTTTTTGTTGAAATGCTTTAAAAAAATATTCAGGTCCAGTTTCAATTGATGCGCTTTGTTGAAAGTAATTTTTAATAATTGGTTATCATTCACTTTTCTATTACCTCAGAATCTAGCAGACTAAGAGCAATATAAACGAAACACGGTTTCGGAACAATTTTTGATGGCATAAAAATTTACTTTTTAAATGTGCTCTGCATAAGTTAAAATTTAAAATCTAAGAGATAGTATGGTGTGCTAAGTCGTTATTTAACAATGGAGCGATGACTATAAAATTAGATGCAAAATAAAATATTCAAGAATATTTTGATAAAAATAACTTCCACTTATTCTTGTGTTTATCGTAGAAATTAGACAGTAGGGGTTTTCGAGTACGTTGATTGCAAATTCAATTTCGTACTTACAAAATTAAAAATGGGGGTGCATTAAAACTGCAAATGCAACATTCAATTAATTTAGATTTATCTAGTTTTATATTTAATTTCTAAAGGGAATCCCGGCAGATAACCGTCGGATGATGATCAGCTGCTAATAACCTGATTTTTTGGCATGATATTCACCTGATATACATTCGATTATCACATGATTATTAGCTGATCATCACCTGATATGCAATTGGTAATAATCAGCTGATTATTGGGTAAAAATCAGGTAAATATCATGTAAAGGAAGGTTCCGTCGTGGCAGCAAAAGAGTGCAAATGTCTGCATCTATAGGCATAAACTAACCAAGGCAGTGTTACTTACAGTGCAATCAGATAATTGTAAATATGGTTAAAATACAACAACTATCATATTAGTAAGGCAGGTAGTTGATAATAAAATACAGGAAAGAGTTGTACAAGATGTAATTAAGAAAAACACTGGAAAGCAATTTAAGGTTAGTAAACCAGCCACATAAGTAGAAAAAATACCAGACAGAAGAAGTAAGGGCACCACAAAAACGCAACGATAGAACAGTACGCTAGGACACTGAACAAGAAAGACAATAAAAAAGTTATAGAAGATCAAATTAGTAAGGCTAAAGAAGAAATGGACAAGAAAATACGAGAAATAAAACAAGAACCTACAACCCCAATAGGCAAGCTGAAAGAGGTGCTCACCAAAATTATGACAGAGGACCGAGACAACAGCGAGCACAGCCTCAACATTACAAGGGAAGAGGTAAAAAAGTGAGTTTAGAAATAGAACAAAGTAAATTAAGTGTCCGATCTGGCGACAGGAATGGCCCAATGAAAAAGAATAGAGAGCAAAAAGAAGATACAACGTAATAATTAAATGTGAACAGTTTTGTGAAAAAAAAGTGAAAGAGAAGGTTGAAGGCTTTTTAAAGAAAAATCTTGAAGTCAATATTATGGTGGTATCAGCACAAGTTATAGGCAGAAAAAAATGAGATAGCAAGCTGGTGTCAGTAAGTTTACAAGATTAGGATAAAAGAGATAATGAGCAGAAAGAAGTTACTCAAGAGAGGAGTGTTCATAGAGAACGATATGGCCTGACAGGAGAAAACAATCCAAAGAAGCGAAGCATAATCGACCAAAGTAATGCAGTAAAAAGGTCATAGTACCAAAGTTAAATATAAAAGGGTATATGTGAACAACCCAGTTGTAAGTAAAGCTCTGGGGGAAATACATTTATTTCCCCAGAGCTATCGGACAATGATAAATGTGGACCCCTTGTGTCTATTTTGGAGAATACAGATAAGGAGGATAAGACGAGTAACAGCGAGAAGTAACCTCAAGTCGATAAAGAAGAGTCCAAGTGTACCAAGTGTTAAGGTAATAGTAAACTAAAATCGTAAAACTAGGAAAAATAAACGAATATATAAAATGTCGAGTCAGAGAATGAGAGAGTTCGTTTTGTAGTGTAATTATAAGCATAATTTAAAAAGTGAAAACGCTGAGTATTATAATTTTATTATGAAGAAATATGATTGATAGGTATAAAATTTAATCATCTTATCGTATATTACTGTGTAAAAAAAAGATTAAAAAGTGTAAATCAATATACGATCCATATGTGCTGTATTATGTACTGTACTATATTGCATTTGAAAAAGTAATGTAAGAACTGTGAGAACAAAACTCCGTGGTGAAACCTCAATGGTGTAATACAATAAAAAAATTATCTATCCATCATGTAAAATCAAGTTAATATTGGATGAGGTTTGTTCGGAAACGTGAAGTAAAGATCGTCCGATATTTAGATTGTATTTGCCTGATTTTCATCTGACAATCAGCTAATAACCTTCATTCGCATATCAAATGATAATCAGCTAACGATCATGTAATCTACACGTGGAAATCGGGTGAATATTAGAATAGTAGCATTCCAAAAATATCTGGTGATTACCAACTGATTATTCTCGGACGCTCAGAAAGGGTAATATTGTAAACCAGACGACTAATTTGCAATAAGCAGTTTAAAAAACGTCTAATTGCGCATTTTTACTTAGGTCCACATATAAATAAATTATTGGTCTCTTTATTGGATCCGCCGTTTTGAATTTTGCGAATTTAATAACAGAAATTCGTAATTAGCGGCCCTAGAAAACCCCTCATGATTAGATTTTGTGCTTAGGATCAAGTTTAAAAATTTGTTGAGTCGCCATATTAGACCCGACATATTTAATTTTGAAAATTTTATAACATATTAGTTACCGGCAACAAAAAAAAAATCAAGTGAGGCATTTTTGCGCCAACAATAAAATACAAATATTTTTTGGCTGTTATATTAGATCAGCCACATATAATTTTGCAAATTTCGTCATCAGCGACACAAAAACCTCCAACGACGTATTTTTGTACGAGATACCTGATCAAAAGATTTTTGGGCCGCTATATTAGATCCGACAATTCGAATTTCAAGAAAGTAGCAGTCGGGCATGATATTATATGTTATTTTATGTACTCTTGAGAAATTGTGTGTCAATTCTTTCGAAAATTAAGACTCAGCTGGATTTTGTCCGTTTTATCCACTGTGCATCCCCCCCCCCCCTCACCCCTTTTCCACAGACCGCCATACTTTATCCTCCCGAGAAGAGACAAATTCTTTAATGAGCTGCCTAAGCCCCCAACGATTCCGAATTCTTTTGAGAGAAAGCTCTCGTATCCCTGCCACATTCCCGAACCCATATTCGAATGGCCGAGGTGTTTAAAACAGCCTAAGCCCTTCCTTCACGACTTCTAGGATAAATGCGGAAGTGTTTCAAAGAAGCGAAAAATTCGCTACAGTAACTAGCAAAATTTTTCGCTTCAACTGTAGAAAATAAAACATAATTTGTTTAATTAGGTCATAAGTTGAAATAATTTGAGAAATTTGCTAAACTTTAATATATTTGTTGATATATGGGGCATTTCACCTCAAATGGTCTGTGCAGTCGAAAAGCACGAAAATCTCCTTATTATCGATGTTCTTTTTTGAATCGTAAAATGAACTTCTGAAAAAAACTCGACATAGTTTTGGACGTTTTTTCCCTCAGCTTTCCGATGTAGCCATTTTTTTTTTAATTTCGCAACTTAACCTCAAAAAATAAAAAACAAGCAAAAAACATAAAATATCTCCAAAAAGGCATTTAAATTTTTTTTTTTTTTTTTTTTCAATCGAAAGATCAGGTCATTTTACGTCGGAAATCACTTTGTCTAAAGTGTTATTAAGTTTATTCATCGCGCTATCAAATTAAGAACAAAGTGAGGATCTCGCGCGTAACGAACACAAGCGCCCTTGCTTTTACCAAAATGACATATCAACAATATTATACATGTCTTGTATATAATGATAAAAAAATATAAGTATTGTGTGTTATTATTCTTGTTTCCAAACAAAAATATATAAATTTACATATAGGCATGTACATACGTAAGGGAAAAATTTATACAAAATCTTAATATAATTAGCGTTCTGCATGTTTATTCCTTCGGTTTTCTTTCGGAATGCCTTTTCTTTTTTGGTTCAATTTTGCAAACTTCCTCTTTTTCTACTATCTTTGTTGACCTTCGTTTTAACTTTGGAAAAAAAATCATAACTGGAGGATAAGGAGAATTTTTTCATTGGGAGTTTTTTCTTTGATATCGGGATGAAAGCGTGGTATTGCAGAGTACCTGGAATCGATGTTGCACCGGAAAACCGTTCTTTCCACGTTTCAACAGAACTTTCATGTGAAGATTTATGTAAAATAGTTATGTAAAATATTTTCTTAACGACACTGAAATTTTCTTTCAGATAATTTACAATTATTTTTCGGTACTCGTAGACAGCAAACGTATCGTACGATGAATTATCTGAAATAATAGCTAAACTCTTGTGTCGTATTTCATTAGTTTCTGTTAAGTATATTACTACAGTGAAAATAGTACATTGGTTGTTATTCCAATGAAACGACTGTGCTGCATTCTGAAAAACGAAGGCGTAATTTTCAGCGTAGTCACAAGAGATCATGAATTCTCCTTCACCAAGTTTTTCCTTCATTTCAGATGAAAGCTTATTGCTTAGAAGCAATAAAATCGTGCATTTTGAATTTCATCAATTTCTCACTTAGCAAATCAATAAACTCATGAGAATTCATGGTCTGAGTAGCTATAGAGTATCGATCTGTCTGCATCCATGCATCAAATTTCACTTCATCAATTTCATTAGCTTCAAAACAGTCTCGTAAAACATCTCTGAGAGGTCTTGTATTTAGGCAGTCCAAACAATCTCCTAAAAAACAAGTGTCTGTTGGTTTGGCACATACTGTCATGTTAATACAATCATGATAGTCTTTTAATGGAGATTTTACGTTATCAGTCAACGTTGCCATTTTTACTCCCCCTTACATCAATTTTACATTTTCATGGTGAATACAAACGCTTACTATGTGGGTACCACTACTTCCGGCTAAAACGCAGTCGGCTGGCCATAACTGAGTGAACTTAGTAAGATCTATTTTAAAATTCTTTTTTCATTTTTAAATAATAAATAGGCCTCATTTAAATTACAAAGTATAAGTCTGTTTTGTACCTCATTTACCATCTTTTTGTTTTACCATCTTTTTTTTGTCTTTTAATCCTGGCATCAACCGACTTATATTATCTTGCTCATAAAAAGCTTTTACTGCCTCTTCATCTTCTACGCTCAATGGTTTACCTTAATTTTTTTCAGAGAACGTAAAAATACCATGATTTGGAACCAATTCTCCTGCTGTTCTTGCTTTTCTTTTAATACATGAAAAAATATCGACCATATCATTACGAGTCCAGTCCCGAGGTGCAAGGGTGAGCAAGCAAATTCTTCCTTCTTTTGATGACGTAGATTTGAATTTATCGATTATTTGTTGTAGAACAACGATGCTATCGTTCATTAACTTTTTCTATTCAAGTGGAGTGTAAACAAATCTCTGCTTCTGCTGTTCGTAAATATCTGTTCGGCATGATGTGCAAACCAGTGCTTCCGAAGGAACACCGTACGTTTTCCGAAGTTTTTTTGGTAACGTTACCACATTTATACTAACCGAATGATCCTCTTTTTCAAGAAGATTGTAACAACGTGTTGTCCATGCTTTTTTCATGATAACGCCAAAAAAAAATGTAAACTTGTAAATGGGCTGTTGAGTGTATTAAAATTTTGCAACAAGCATGGATATTTATCTACGAAAATACCTATTTTTTTGAAGACTTAATGTGAGTATTGATTATCAATTTCTCCAAATAAATTGTCCTCTGTTATATTAATAACAACGTTTGTGAACAAAAATATGTGACTACAACAATACTCAGGTTAGGTTTGTTCGATACACATTGCATGGGAACTTCGTTGTTATTCAGAAATGAATCCGGTACAGGCAACGGAGCTCGTGTTCGTTGCACGCGAGATCCTAACTATTTTTTTAATTTGATAGCGCGATAAATAGACTTGATTACACCTTGGACAAAGTAATTTCCGATGTAAAAAGATCTAAACTTTTGATTCAAAAAATGAAAATAAAAAAAATGCTTCGTTCGAGATATGTCATGTTTTTTGCTTGGCTTTATTTTTTGAGGTTAAGTTTCTCGAAATTAAAAAACAAATTATCACATCGGAAAGCTGAGGAAAAAATCCGTCGAAAACTATGTCAACTTTTTTTCACAAGTTTATTTTAGGATTCGAAAAAATCATCAAAAATAAGGAGATTTTAGGGCTTTTCAACTGCTCAGGACATTTAAGGTGAAATGCCCAACGTATGGAATAATAATTGTTCTATTTCAAGGATAATTTTTTTAATATAAATGGCAAACTTATCAACAAGTTATTTCCAATGGCTCTTATTATTTCTTTTCTACTGCATCTGATAACAGCTTCTACGAAACATTAGAGAATATTTATTTTATTTCTACGTGACTAAAAACAAGCAATTTTTTAAAGATAGTAGAACATTTATTTTATTCCGAAATTTTCACACCCAACTTAAGGTATGGCTGCAGTTTCCTGGATATTTTTCTTGAGTTGCAAAATGATTAATTAACTGTATGCGACGATAAAATTATGCATAGAAAAAAAATTAATTAGCTCGTTGAATATGTAAGCTGTGGCCCTCGACACATAATTTACGTACTGCGAGAAGACAAAAATTACTATCTATGAAATTGAAAAAAAAAAAAAAATGTTATAATTTCTAGATTTTTATTCGATAACGTAAGCACCATGAATATTTTGCATTTAAACAATTAATACAAAGTGAAACTGTCTATTTTTTATTTCCCATTTGTCATGATTAAAAAACTCTTACCGGAGATTTTTTTTTTTATAATGATTATGATTGATTTGTATAAACATTACATCTTTAAAGTTGCATTAAAGTCAAGATAAGTATAGTTGGCAATAAAAAAGTGATTTTATTATTTATAAAATATTTTAGACAATACTTTCATGTTCGATCTTTATGTCTCCATAGAATATACGGTTTTGAAAAATTAAGTTTTTGAATTTTTCTCTAGCTATAACTTTTGATTTACGTTATACCTTAATATTTTAAATATCTAATTTTTTAATAAACGACATAAAATATTACAAAAATCTTACAAAATGAAGATAATAGTGTAATAAAAAGATTTTAATATGAACAGAATCCAACCCTAAACTGAAAAATCAACAAGATATGTAAGACTCTATGCTTTGGTAACATATAAAGGCACTTGCAACAACACCAAACCTTTTTAGATAATAAAAATAAAATATACTATCTTCATCAATTTTATAATTAATTATTGTAGTGAGCAAGTAAATACCTATCGAATATATTGTAAATTTATCAATTCTTTTTTTTATATTGGTTTATTTCTTTTTGAGATATACAGCAATATGAAAATAATCATTTTGATCAATTTTTCAAGTCAATTCATGAGTAACAGTCTGCTAAGCACGAGAGAAAGCACGTGAGACTTCCACTGTTCGAAAAAAAATTAAACATTCCAAATTTGTTTACACAATAAATAATGCAATAAATAATTAAAATAAGACCATTTAAATATTTTTTATGTGAGCATGTAACAATTGCAGTAAACCTGGAAGTAGTCTATTAATCCTTAATATTAATATACTATGGTTGTGTTGTCCGTTGTATACAAGTATATGCATGATAACAATTGTTCGCAAGATGTATATTGTAATGGATCCATTGCAATATATTTTAATTATATCGTTCTGGTTTGAAAAATTTGCCTTGTTTGTAATTACGATTAATAATTTGTGATTTTATGACCTGGAAACCAGGTATTTGCAAATGTTCACTTAAAAAACTCGTTTTTGCACAAACGATTTTACCTTACTAATCGCATGTTAAACTGTTATAAATATTTTCTTTGGTTACTCTATTAGGAATTATTTAAGAAGCAAAAAACGATTTGGAAAATTGAAATCGAACAATAGGGAAATAAAATAATTATGCAGAAGGTATTTATTCATGCATGAACAAATAAATGTATGCATATATTTATTTATCTATTTACTAATGCGTGTATGGAGTGTATCTTTGTGTATGATTTAATTAATGTTCGTATGAATACGAAAATGGCTACACGTATGTTAAAATATCTGTATGCATAATTGTATGTATTCATGTACCTTAATATACGCAGTTAATACCTTTAAAAATCATTAATATAAAATATATTAATATAAAGTGACTCACACAGTCAATAAGCCAAAAACTTGCGACCGATTGTACGATAATAGCAGAAAATTAAAATGAAAATTTGAGATGATTAATTGTAAGTGAATATATATTATATGTATGAATATAAAACGTTTTTTTTTCTCTGTTCAGTAAAAATAATCATAGGTGGAAAAAATATGTTACAATCAAACGAAAAATACATGATTATATTTGCTATAAATTATAAGTAAATACATAGCCTTATTATAACTTATGGTGACTCGTGAATAAAGTGTATTAAGAAAGGTGGTGGTCACCTGATAAATTGACAGAGAAATATAAGTACATTGATTACACCATGTAATGCGAGGAGGGGGTGGGGGCGGGTGCATGTTGGTCGCAAAGGATTACGGGGGGTGCAAGGGGGCTCTTAAAAATGACAAAACAAAATATTTACAGTAAAACACGGTTACATCACACCGTTGTGTACTGAGAAGTCGAGCAAAAGGGAGGGGGTGCGGGAGGACAGGATAATTTTGACCCATGCAACTATTTATAAACAGAAAGCCTTGCAGGAAAGAATGCGGGAAAACCTGCATAGTTATCGCTTCTGTTTCCTGCAGGTAATAATTTTCTAAAACCTTTTTTTCCAACATTTTTACTGCATTTAATAATTCGACCTGTGCACAAGACATGACAGTAAACCATAAAAAAATTAACTGTAAGAATGATTAAATAAGAAGAAACAACGCCTTTTGACTCCAAAATCGGAATCTGGACGGAATAAAAAAAAAAAAACAAGTTTACAGTTTCCTCCAGGACAAGCAGTAAAGAATCGTGCAAGATTAGTTGCAGGATATTCCAAATTGATAGAAAATCAGTATAAATATAAAAAAAAATAGAGAAATAGTTGTACATGCTTAGAGACTTAACACAGTCATAGTATTATACTCTTAAATAGATTTGTAAGAATACAAACATTAAAAATTTTAGATGTAGCCAAGCCGCTGCCGATATACCTCGAAGTCATAGCATAAGAAACCAACTAATTCTATCATAGATTTCTAGAAGGAGGAGCCAGAACATAGGTCAACAGGGAATACACTTTTTAAATGATTCTAACATTTTCTTCTTTAGCTATTCGTGTTAAAACATTCCATAATTACATAAAATTATTTCTTAATATGGTGATATAAACAGATATTTTGTGAGGAACAAGTTTTACTTGGACTAATACATAAATAATGATACTTTTTAATTTCAAAAAAACGTCAACTTTAAAAATGTAAGCTGACATATTGTATCCACCATTTTGAATTTTGTTAATTTCACACTGGATTAGTAATCAGCGACCCTAACAGTTTAAAAGAAGCTCTTAATATTACTTATTACTCTTGCAGAATAGTATAAAACGTGGAAATACTGTATTTTTACTTTCAGCGCCCGGGCACCCCCTGGCGCCAACATCGGTCAAACTTCCATAGTGCAACAGAAATTATTAGAAGGTGAATATTGTAACCTTATTTGAAAAAAAAAATTAGAAAAGAAGTGTCATTTACTTCGAAAATTTGATTGTGAAATTTGAAACCCTAAAACAAATAGAAATACTAACCTTGAAAATTGATTTATTTTTATGGTTTCACGGAAAAAATCCTATGAAATGGCCACTTTTTTGATTTGTATTAATTTTTCTACTAAATCAACAAATTTACGATCCAAGAAAAAAGTCTCATATTGTGACCATTACTGACGTTGAGGTTGTTTATAAAATATTCTAAAAAAATTACAGTAATATTTTTTCATAGAGTAATTTAATTATATATTAATTATATTATATTAATTATAATCCCCAAGTTTAAAGAGGAGAAAATTTAATTTCGTCTCACTAAACGTGAAATGCCTCATACATCTATTTTTGTACAAGACATCCATTTATTATTGTATTTTCAAACAACAGAAAATCACATCGATGCCGTAGACAGACATCGCATCAATATTATTTTTTAAAGGTATGACAAGTCATAGTACTAATAAATTATCGTCAGAATTAAATAACATTAAAAGTTCATTTTTGTAGAATGGAATAAATAAGTAAACATTATCAGAACTAGATTTTATCAAATGAAATTTGAAAAAAAAAAAAAGAAATTACAAATTGTTAATAGTCACTATACAATATTTGTGTAACAATTATAAACCTTTTAGAAATAAATTCTTAGTTTGAGATGGAGATTTTCGTCAAATTCTACTGGTAATCAAAAATAGTAACAAAAGCACAATTATTTCTAAATCAATAAAATTTTTATAGTTATGGTCATTGTTTGATATTCTAAAAATACAAATGAATATGCAAAAAAAAGACAAAAGTTTGTCGAAATCATTATTAAATATTGTAGATAGACGGATGAGAACTTGCGACTTGGAATAAATACACATTTTTATCAAATAACACGATTTAAAATAATATAAAAGGAAATACCGTAACGTTTTATAGTAGAGGCAAGGCTACTTCTAAAGGTACTGACAAACCAGATGATGATATTCACATAAATTTTCGAACATATGTATAAAATGATATTTCAGGTCTTCTAACACATAAAATGAATTTAAAAATAGAAGAAAAAGTGATATTATACAATTCAAGTACAGATAATCTACTGTGAAATGGTAAAAGATAGAAAATAACCAAATTATACGAATTTAATATTGAAGCCAAAATTATTACAGGTGAAAGAATTGGAAATAAAGTGTTTATTCCGAAAATAACAATATATTCTGAAAAAAATTCTACTCAACTATTTTATCTTTTAAGCATTTTCAATGACAATGAATAAATCATAGGGACAAGGTTTTGATCATTCTAATTAACCACTATTGTCTTAAAGTCATTTATACGTAGCATTGTCTCCATGCAGAAAGCCTAATGATATTTTTATTTAATTAGAATCAAACGATAAAAACAGCATTGAAAACATTCTTTGTAAAGAAGTTTTTAAAGGTACTATTGACTATTACTAATTATTAGAGTTATGTAGGAAATGCGGAGCTTGAGGGTGCTACACGTACAGGACTGCGAGTTGGTCCGCTTGTACGCGCAGGCGCCAAGCTTAGTGCGTGAAGTTACAAGAGCCTCTCGCTACCGTACGGCACACGTCCAAGGTCACGCGATCATCGTCCTCGATGGCCTTACTTATTCGCGCGTGTGTGTGTGATTAAATATTTGGGTCATATTGTTCTTGCGTTGTAAATAGACATATACGCTCTGTGTATACATAGTGTTCTTGTTTGCTCTGCTCTATCCACAATATTTTTTTTTCCTCTCTGAACTTTGACTCTAACTGTTTTACATTTTTTTGCTTATTTTTGTTACTTTTGATTATATGTAAATGTTTTTATACAATTTTTTCCGTTTACATCTTCACACAAAAATTACATTTTTACTTGCTAATATTTATACCCATAAACATTTTTATTATTAGTATCAAAATGTTTATTATTATCATTATTATTATTATCTTTCTTTCTTTTTTCTTCTCTGATTTCGTAAAGTCAGATTTACATTTTTTTTTCAATTTCGCATGTTTATGTATATATTCATATATATATACATATATACATATATTTTCATGTATGGTGACTTATGCGGACATTTTATAAGTGAATAGGTACTTATGCGGACACTGTTGGAAGTGTATCGAAAATTGTGCAGACATTTAAGGTCGTTCTACAACGAAAAATGGAATTTGAATTAGCGAACTAGACGGAGCGAGCGAAGCGAGCGAGGTCGCAGTGAGCCACTCTCGGTAATAGATTCCTTCGACGCACCCCCAAGGTGTTAGAGTACTATCTATATAGTGTCAATTATATCGCTTTGTCCGCATAAGTCTTCATTTGTGTATATATATATATATATATATATATATATATATATATGGGGCATTCTCTGTCAAATCAGCCACCCCCCCTCACACTTCATGTTTCAAGGTAATTATATGTTTTAGGACTTACAATTTTCGTTATACCTTCTAGTTTTTTATGCCGTATGGTGTTTTGTGATTTTCAAAATGGCGGATATACAATGGCGGAAAAGAAGAAGAAAGTGCTTGAACAATTT
>JAPYYV010009159.1:0-12108 GCA_030522625.1 Copidosoma aretas | reverse complement strand
ACCCGCTTCGATTTTTTCTCTAGAAGTAATCTCATTTTTTATCAATTCTGACATTATTCAGCACTATTAACATTCAAATAAAGGTGATGGACTGCGTTAAATGTAAATTATAATATTTTTTTCCACTTTAAGGGTAGTTTTAACCCCTTCACTAACTTTTTTCCCAGTTCGGACCATTTGTCCCTTATTCTGTACGGTTTTACCTGCAACTTCCAAAAAAAATCATCTTGATCCGACCACAACAGCCGGTACCATTTTATTTATGCAAAAAAAGTCCGTTTCGCCGCACTGTGCGCCCTCGTAAGTCCTGTTTTTGCGCGCAATTAATTATTTCTTTGATAGCCTTTTTTTGATTTTCTGCAATGTCATTCAAATTATCAAAATTTACGCCAGTTAATTTCGTTTTGTGTCTTAAATATGATAACTTAATTATTTTACTTTCTTCTTCTGACGCGAGGCCCTCGTGTGACAAGCTTTCCTATCTTATTGAAAGCTTTCATTTGCATTTGATTTAATACATTATCTGTATTATGTATTCTTGAAAAAAATCATTTACTTTTCATTCTCCGAAATTTATGCTGCAGTGTTTTATTAGTTAATTGGCACTTGGAGCATCTTTCTTTGGTCAAATATATAACAGAGTAGTGTGCATGACATATAGATCCACATGCATCCTCATTTAACATTTTTTGTTCTTGGCACGTATTTGGGTTGTTTTTTTTTTTTAAATACCTTTACAAATCCGAAGATCTTTGTAGGTTTTTAATATTTCTGGTATCATAGAAACATCTTGTAATTTTGATGGAAGTAACGTGGTACTATTTACAGAGGTGGATAATACTTTATATGAAATATTCCCCTAACTATTAATTGCAAGTGCTTTTTGTAAAACGTATCGAGGACTATGAGCATCGATGCCACTAACGTAAGAAAATAATTAATATTGGTCATTTGATGTAGTAATACTAACTTGCTATGGTTTCAGAAGCGATAGTTGCACAAAATTTGGTGAAGTACTGTTTAAACTTGGAATTAAGTAATATGTTATGGTATAATAGCATGAATCAGATAATTTTCTCCCAAGTTTAAATGTTACAGATGCAGCGAAGTAAAGGTGAAAATCACACGAGGGGAAGAATCACCAGATTTACTTCCTCTTCACATACAATATTATATGAAATGAGAGCTATGAAGCCTCACTTCTGCCTTTTTTAGTGATTGTAAAGCACTGTATTATTGCCGTAATGCAGGAGGTGCAACATTCAAAATCTAATGATTATATACAGTACACAAAAGAAAAAAAAAATGATACTTACAAGTAAATTCGAATATTATGGATTCGTAATCAAAGGAGACAGAGGTAGAATTATATTTTTCTTGAAAATCATTATCCATGTATATATTGCATCCCACTGTCTCATACTTATCCAAATCGTTGATTACACAGCGACGCTAAAAAAAAATAATTATTGGGTTTGGGTATCAGACTGTTACATGCATGTTTTTAGGGTCGCTGAATCTGAATTTTAGGTAAAAATAACTTCATTACGCTAGTGTTTCCCATAACCTCAAAAAAAAATTTGTTAAACTATATAAGTATACATAATTCATATAAAATCCCTTAACCCCTTGAAACCATAAGACAATAACCCAATGTCACCTTTCATCCATAACTCTACAATAATATAACCCCATTACCTCTAAACCCCATAACCCCATAACTCCTTTGTCCCCAAATAAACAAAACAGTTTATTCCTGGAAATTTGTATTGTTGCAAATTTTTACTGGAATTCCGAACACTTTCAAACAATGAAAAAAAACTTCATAACCCCAAAACTCCATAACTCTGTGATACCATAAGCCCATAATCCTGAAAACCCCATAACCCCGTATCAAACGAAACCTGTTTATTTTTGGTATTCTGTTTTAATCCATTTCGTCACGGATATTCAGAATACTTATGAGCAGCGGAATCAAAGGTTATAAACCCATAACACCATTTAACAATGATAGAACCGTCGTCGGCATTAGCGTTACTCGATGTACGTCGCGGGAAGATTGGATGATTGGATTTTGTACATCGAATAGCCCTTTTTATAAGACCTTTTAAGTCATTACTAAAATAAAAAACGAATGCCTAGAATAAAAAACAATTGACTAAAACTCAGAATCATATTTCGGTAAACCCAGATCTCTAACAAGATCGTTCAACTCCATTAGAGACACAAACGAGGGAATCTGTGATTTCTTCGTATCTACCGCGTACTCAGATTCACTACTGCTGTTGTCGTTGTTAATGCCGCTTGAAGTTCCCAATTCTTCAAATTCCATAGTATTTCCACTGCATTTATTATCAGAATGAGTTTGTTGGTACTGTACGGGTACTGTAACCGATTCAACAGAATTATCACCGAATCGTTAGCAGAAGGTATACTCTGAGAGTTTGTTTCTACGATTCATGGAACTAATTAAAAAAAGAACACATTATTACATATACGTAAAAAATACCCGTGAAGAATGCCAAGCTTAGGACAAGTTGAGCCAAGATAACCGTTGCCCCAAGTTGTGCCAAGCCTGGGGAAGGAGACTGAACCAAGTTTTGCATTTTGCACTATTTTCGTGGAAAATCTTTGGCAAAATTATGCACAAGCTTGGTAATAAAAATCAAATTATCGTACTTTTTACTGCTTTCTCGGCAAATCTTTGGCAAAACTTGGCTCAAGCTTGGCCATGAAAATAATTCTATTGAGTACTATTATATTGCCATATTTAAATGGATATAATCATCAAATTTTGTGATCTACACAATACAATATGGCATGTATGTTTGAAAAAAAATCATCACAAAATGTATTATCTAATATAAGTTACAAAAGTGAAAAGAATGCATTTCAGAAAATAAGAACAACGTTTTTAATACAAAAGAAAGAATGGAGATCAAGGAGGTGAGACATGCTTAAGGTATTTATGTATAATGACAACACACTAACGACAAAAAAAACTGTAAATCTTCGATGTAGGTAATAGGTATCTTCTTTAAACAAGCTCCTTATGACGCCAATAAGAAAAAAACTACCTGCAATTGTTACATATTTAAGATTGTTAGTAAAACTGCCTCGGTTATGTTGTCAAAAGAATGTGCGTATGGATATCTCAAGACTTACGCTTCTGAATAAGTTTTTCTACCTGATTTTGCAACGTTATCTTCGTGATTCTCCTCATTTCTGTCATCATCGTGTTCGCAGTTGTTGGATTCTGATGAGGCATCATTCGGTCGATGATTCATTTCCTTGACAATACCAATCCAACGATCGAAAACCATTTCATCTGGTGAGGTATAGTTATCATCTGAGAAAAGAAGAACCTGCGACAGATACAATTCAAAGAACGAAATTTGTAATTTATCATCCACGATTTTAAACAAGGACAATAAAAAAATTTTTCTATTAAAGAGAGAAAATATTTTAATTGTTTTTTAAATGCTTGAAGTATGAGGTAAGGAAAACTGTTTACTAAGTTCGACAAGTTTTTAAAATTTGGAAGATACTTTGATAGTCAGAATTCTTTTTTTTTTATGTTAAAATTTACATTGACTTACTTATCACAATTGCGTCATTGTGTTCAATATTAGTTATTGTGCAAACTATCATTGGCACTCTTCATTGAAAATGGAGGGCACAGCATTCTCTTGCAATCTTGCAGTTTGCAATAGTATCTAGTACGAGGCATTGATTTCCAATCAGCATTCAAATTTAAAATATTCATACAATACTTACTATCAGTTCACGCATAATTTACTAACCCTCATTATGATGTTTCCACTTTTATCAAGTTTTACTATTTCCCTTACAACTAATGAATCATCAATATGCTTTTCGCAGATTCTCTAACAGCTTCATAAGTCACTTAATCCAGGTTGGACAGCAATTCACTTTTTTCCTCATTTATCGTTTTTTCAATCAGCCACTTCCTACGCGGATACTTCAGCGTGCCTACTCGTTCGTGTAAACAAGCGGACGACAATATTTTCCAAAACAGCTGAGTTGCGAGGGCGCGCGTTGTGTACTACCCGATTGACGCACCCCAGGATACGTGGCGAAAAGTTGAAACGTTTGAGCTTCAATACCAGCCTCTCCCCCACCACGAGGGTTTCCTGCCCTGTGTGTACGACCGTGCCAGCAACCAACCAGGCACCTTCAATGTTTTTTACAACTCAGGCGATTTTTGAATTACTGAACGTCAATAAGAAAAATTTGATTTATTCGAATATTTTTTTTTCTAAATTTGTAGGTTAGTTAATGTTTCTATTAGAGTTTTCTGGCTTGATTTTTTTTCTTGCATACTGTTTAAAATATCATTTTCTTATTTTCAAAAATGAAATAAACTAATAACTAGTACTCAATTGTAAGATGTTATTGTTTTACAAATATACGTTTGTATGTTTCCTTGTGTTAAAACGTTTTCTTTGGTTGAGTAACTTGAGCGAAGAAAACTCTCTAATACTGGATTTTAGAGTTTGGTCGACTAAGTGGTGTGGCATTCGTCAAAGTATTGAATCAAAACAAGTTTTACTGATTCCAACCTTCGGCATTTGTACCAGAATAAAAACCATGAACTGATTTGATAAGTCGTCGTGTAAGTTTGAGGAAGAAATTTTTTGGAATAGCCTATTCTTTCAGTTAGTCCCACGAGCACAAGAACACAGGCGAAATCATTTAAACTTGGTCTAATAATATTATAATATGTATTCAAAAATATGTATATTTGTGTATGTTTAAAATCATTTTTTTTAGGAACACAGAATATTTTTTCTTTTTTTAAATTGCCAAGCGAAGACAGTGGAAAGTTTCAATCAATCAAAAGTATAGCTGGATGTCTAGCTAAATAAAGAGAGTTTACTTGGTAAGAAGCATTGATGATAATTGTATCACATGCTCGTATCATAAAAAAATATACGAAAAAAACTATAAAAATTTTTGAAAACTCGAAAAGGGAAACAAAAACTAGAAGCTTACGATTTACAGAAAAATAGTTTGCTCTTCAAAGTAAAAAAAATCTTTCATGAAAAATTGAAAATAAAATTTATAATCAGTGTATTAATTTTATCATCGATCAGCGTTTTTAAAGGAAGTTAACGTTGATAGATGTGAAAAATACTGAATTTGTACATCATTACGTTGATAATGATGATTTAAATCTAGTAAACTATGGAGGAAGTGCATTAAGTTCTTCTTCACGAAGTACAAAAACTGATTCACAATGAACACCTCACGAGTTACTGGACTCTTATAATGAGTTTAGTCCAAGACCAAGCAAGCAAATGAGAATAAATCTACCTAATATTGCTGCAACTTGTAAAGGTATGGAATCATTAACATAGTTGGAACAATAATATCCTCTGCAGTATTAGACGAAGTGAATATGATTAATGCAAATGGTATTTCTCAAGTGATTGATGAAAATAAAATTCAAAGAGAACGTGTCAAAATTCGTTCTCAATTGAATCAAGATGATAAAATCATAGAATCAGAAAGTATATTTTTTATGGTGAAAAAGACAAATTGTGAAGCTTAAAAGATGGATCAAAAACGAGCAAATAATTTGTGAAAGAGGAGAATATTACACTGTTAAACTAACCAAGTTATGAATTTTTAGGATTTATTTCAGTTGACACTGGAAATGCTTCGACTATTACTCAAGGTATTAATAATTTTCTTGAAAAAAATAATTTCGACAAAAAATCTTTTAGCAATTGGGTATCATGGAACTGTTGTAAATACTGGACATCGAGGCGGAGAAATTAAACGTTTAGAAGAAAAATTTGGAAAATTTTTGCAATAGATTGTATGTTCATTGCAATGTCATGAACATTCATAACGACATTTATCTCAACATTTAGATAGTGTTACTATCGGACGTAACTCGTACTATGGTACTGTGGAAAAAAAATTTTAAATCATAAAAAGTTACCAGTACTTAAATTTTAAAAATTAATTCTTTGTTTGAATTTTTGGGGAACTTCAATGACTTGTGTACATCATCAAAAATACTAACATTACATAGTATTCGCAATTTGACAGGTACATGTCCCGAAAATTGTGTGCATTTTGTGTGCATCTCTGCATTTTCGGAAAATCATTTAATCTTTTTGAATTGATAGTATGATTCTATTCCCTTGACATTCACAGAATTTTCTTACTTTAGTCATTGTTATTTTTAAGATCATTTATTACAAACGTTTTTTTAACTACTCAAAGTATTTCTCACAATATTGATATGTTAAATATTAGTAGTCTCATTATGTACCAAAAACTTATACTTCATAGTTGAAACAATATGGTATTAATAATTTTATATCACACAAAGTATAAATAAGTGTTATGTATACTAAAATTTATCAGAGCCTACAACACAATTATAAGCATGTCTGTTGAGACTGATTAAAAAAATAATAGCAGGTATTAAATATCAGTGTATAAATGGAAAATCCCATGTGTTGCATAAGAGTACCAAAATTTTATTCTATCGTACTGCGATGTACGTACACAAAGTTGAGTAAATGTATTTTTTGTCTTAAATAAATAAAACTCCATATCAAAAGACTGTATTTTTTATTTACAATGTATGCATATTACGACACTATCAAATACATAGTTGCACGTCTCGAAAGCATAGTGGCTTTCCATAACTACGTTACTTTTTTTTTTAATACTAAGGATATTTACAAACACTCACTTTGATCCTCTTTACAATAATTCGCGAAAGTCACTGTTTAACTTCGGCTTCTTTAGAAGAAAATCATGAAATTAAAACAAGCCACTTTTGTAAACGATTTTAATTAGTGTTAGACAATAATCTTCATCGTTACTCGGGCCAGTTTCCAAATTCAAGATCACAACAATGTCCATAGATTGTTCTTTATCACTACTTCTAACACCAACTTCTAGATTGTGATTGACAGCAGATGTATTATATCCAAGATAGATATGGTTTGTTTCTCCTGAAAAACCGTTACTCTACAGCTGTAATTCGATTTATTGTTCCTCCGACAGCTTGGTTACCATTATCTGCAGTTTTTCCACAGCCTTGGACATTGCAACTGGAGTCTTACCCATTCTCTTTTTTCTTGGACTACCTTTTCTCGTGTATTTGAGTTACTGCTCCTATTCTTACAACTGTCACTATGAAGAGAAAAATTATCCATGACAAAATCGTATGCCGTGTCCAGAGACATTTCCTTGGGAAAAACACTACCCGACAACGATTCAGTTTCATCTTGTTTTTCTGACACTCGTAAGCTGTATCCATTCGATAAGGTCACAAAACTCAAGCGTTTTAATGTATTATTATTTAATTATTAATTATGAAGAACTTTTTATGAGGTCCTTTAGTGATATATGATTCAAATGGAGAAGGATCTGCAAATTTAAGAAAATTATTTTAATGAAACACTTAATGTAATAAATACATACATCTAATCATGGTCTACGTAGTTCAAATTTATCAGTCTCAATCCCTAAATCTTCAACATGGTGAAGATCAATCAAATACTCCTCCTTGTACTTGCCAACTTTTTGGTGCCCTTCGTTTAAGTGCGACATTTCAATGGGCGACTCACGCAACGTTCTGTGGAATCGCTTATAACAAATCAAGGCTACGATTTGCAGATCGGAGTCTGTCCGCGATGCCGACGGCGAGATATCGAGGTCTGCACGATCTCCTGGCTCTGGATTTTCAGCATCTTCTCGAACCTTTGGTACCGTTTCTGAGTCTTGAGTGGTATGACACTATCGACTGTGACCAAAGGCAGTATCGATTCTCCGTTTTTTTTTTTTGGTTTTCGAGTACGATTTCGGCGTGGATGACCTCCTGACCCTTCTTGATGTATCTTTGCGCAAGATGAGCATCGATTCATCGCTGATTGAAGTACTATGGCCCTCGAACTGCAACAATAGTTTTTGTCAAGGAAAAAATTGTCATGCTTACTGACTAAATATGTTTTATACAAAAGAGCATAAAGAAGAGTACTTGGTCAGAAATTACAATTTCTCTCGCGGTTTCATTTGGCGTAATGTTCTTGACGATGATGAACTCATCATCACTATCAAGATCGATCAAGCTCGGTTGAGAAGGTTGACGTTGTTGGGACAGCATGGATATTTAAGGCTTCAGACTAAAAGACTGGTAGTGGCTCCACTTGGTGCAAACGATGCGGTTGCAACTGATGGATTGGTGCCAGGGTCCTGGCAACGCTCTTGGGCACAAGAAAGTGCGTTGTTTGATAACATAGACTCCCCAGCAAGCTCGTTTTTCAGCAGCTCGTCTCTGAGAGCTTCTCCAAATCTTTTAACATTAATTACCTCCCAGTCAATAAAATGTATATAAGATAAATATCCATACAGGCTTAGAATACGGTTAAAATATTATTGTAAGACAGAAAACAGAGGAGATTCATAATACAAAAGTATTGTGTACTTTGTAATATTAAATGAATGACCCGAGGCAAACACTTACAGAATAGAGATTCAAATTCTTGTTTGTCTACCTTACAGATGATCTCTTACATTGATAGTCTATTTATTTGACTGGTAACTATCACTGACAGCTTACAATTGATAAAATTAAAGATGAACATCTACCACAGACAAATTAACCAATATTACAAGAATTATAAAAACTTGCGCAGTGCAATGTCCTTAGCACTGAACATATGGACCCAGCTACACAAGGTTGGAAACTTCAGAGAAATAAAAACAGACAGATAAGTGCTTGAGGTCCAGGGTTAAGAGTCACTTGCCATGGAGTCCACCACAATATTTTTGCAGGTCATCTTTGGTTGAAAAATCTGGAAAAACGCTGTGGATTTATTTGACTGAAATAATCTTCCTGACTAGTGAAGTATCATGGATCTCTCCAGCAATTGATATAAATTATCAGGTTATCTCACTGTAAATAAATATTACAGGCAGGGAGGATTAGTACTGAACTGAAAGTACGCAACAAATTGTTTTGCCTTTTGCCTAATAGAGTATGTTTTAATTGCATTACAGAAACCAAGGAAGATAACTAAATAAACTTAAAAGTTTTACGTTGAGAATAAAAAGAAAATGTCATGAAAAATGATACTTACTGTGCTTATCGAAACTATTGTGCTGGTAAACGTTGGTTTTTGCATACTGACTGGTGGAAGTTTGCAAAATACGATATCTTGACTCTCTTTTCAAGAGGCTCTATTTTTGGACAGTGTAAAAATTGGCCAATTACTACTAGAAAGAGCAATGGTTTTTATGGTAAAAGTCAGGTATGATGGGAGATAGTTATGCTTTCATCATAAAGTGTGTGGTGACCATTACGGGCATCCGTACGTGGCCGATGTGCACGGAGAGAAAAATCATAGGACTATCCCATGTGGGTATCTGGAAAAAGTCCGCAGTAAGCGAGCACTATACTAGCATTTGCACTGTACAGTCTATGCCCTGGCCGCATATACACGATAAGTATACAGCCTGCACTTTAGCCACGGAGCAGTCCCATGGAGGCATTGGTTTTTTCTTCCATTGTCCTCATAAGCTTTCACTTGTAGGAGTGAGGGGTCTCCCTCCAGTTCCTTACTCTTTTTGTCTTCAGCAAATAAAAGCGTACACGTGGCCCTTGTCACCTGTGCCCCGCACTACCTATATGTATCCTAATGTACGAGGTGCGGAAGAGATAGAGAAGGCTAGATAGATAGATTGATGGATATATAGTATTTATTTAGGCCTCGGGAGTAGTCTCATCTGGCCACTTGCTAAATTACATTGCATAATGATACATTGCATTGTGTAAGATAATTACAGTGTCAATTTATATAAATATAAATGTAAATAATTTGAGTAAAGAGACTTTCGAGAGTATTACAAGGTTTGCTACAATCATGTGTAAACAAGACACAAAGATAAGCTGTACATTGATTGTACTAGAAAGAAGCTTCTAGGAAGACCCCACTCTTACAAGTCAAAACTCACGAGGACCATGGGAAATAAATCCAAGCTTCCATGTGGTTGTTCCGTGGCCATAGCGCAGGCTGTATCCTCATAGTATACATCTGAGCAGGGCATCGACTATACAGTGTGAATGCTAGTGCTCGCTCACCGCAAACTTTTTCCAGATGCATATATGGGACAGTCCTATGATTTTTCGCTCCGTGTGGTTCCAACTATCATCTGAAATCAACTTACACAACATGATCATGATAAAATGCAGATTCTTTTTCCTGGTAATAGTATTCACTCAGGCTAGCTCGCTCTGTGCATACATCTAATTTGCTGATGCTGGGGTGTCTGCTTATGGTCCATGGGTAGCACTTAGGTCATTGAAATCATGGATGTTCATATGTATTATTAAAGATGACATAACCTATTTCGCACAGGACATGCAAATGCTTGGCTTAATCTGTTACCAGGATATTTCTGAACAGCTTTTATTCCTACCATGCCTTACCCTTCAGAAGATTGTAAATAAGAATCTGTTCCCATGTTACATACGTTTTATTTGCACAAGTTGATATGTAAAAAATTACAATAACGCTTTGGTATTTCCTAAAAAAATAATTCAATTAAGTATCACTGTTTCAGACACTTGTATTTCATTATGGCTAGAATAATAATCAACAAATATTGTGTCAATAATTTGTTTGCAATCCATCAATCCATGGAATTGATGCCCAAAGAGCAGTACCTATCAATCAATTCACTATTTTATACCAATTTTGTCAGTTTGTCATGTGGAACAAAATGTTATGTATTACTACTATTTTAATCAAGTAATCTCCCGATCATAGTGGGACAGACTTAAGAATGTTTATCTGGTCAAACTATTGACAGAAACAAATTAATAAAAAAATGTGTACATGTAAAAAAATGTACGGAAAATGTTCGCATAAAGTTTGGAGACGGTACATTGCCGATGGTCGAGATATTAAAGAAACAAAATTTTTTCTGCTAACGTGTAGATTTATGAGAAATTCATAATTTTTTTACTTTTTGCGAAAAATTTCTCATAGAAATAACAGAGCGATTTAAATAAAATTTCAAGAAATCAAAAAAAAGTCCTCAAAAATGGTTTTCATTCAAGACTTTATCGATTCACCGTTTAATTTTCAAGATATCAACAGTTACTTTCGACAATTTATGAGTTTTGTTTGAGGTTATACACGGGCTTAGATGGCGCCCTGCGCTTACCAAATCAAGTCTCGAGAGTCAAATTTTGTGTCTGACTCTTGTAGTATCAGATAAACCTCCTTAAGTATCTTCTGGTTAGTAATGTCCATTGGGGGAGTTATAGCCGTGCCTGACACGCTTGATCAGTGGGTTTCCACAAGCAGTGGCACTCTGAGGGAGCCAGCAGCCTGTCGTCTAGATCGATCATAGAGATAATGTAAATAGAGTAGGCAAGTCCTATGTTCGTACACAAGAGGATCTGTCCCATCGATGAAAAGAGAAAGAAGACGGCAGGTCATGCGTATAGTGTATATCTATAGATGTTTATTAGGTAGGGGACAGATAGGACTCATAAGACCTGCCATCTTCTTTCTCATTTCATCGACGAGACAAGTTATCAGATAACTTGCCTACTCTAATTATATTATCTCTATGAAGTCGATGGGATCATCAGCGGGTCTCTTCTAAAAGGGCCAATAACTGCGGGCCACTTTATCTGGTAAAATCGCTATCAGTCGTACAACTATTAACGCAGCTGGGCAGACGGCCTGTAGGTAAAGTTCTCTTCGCTAATAAGTCTGATACGCGACCAAGATGTTTTTCTCTCTCTTTATCTTCAACCTGACACTTGTGATTCCTCATCAATCTGAGTTTCGCAATCATGCATAATACTGGTCACAGAGCTCTCGTTTTTTCTTCTGGGCCAGTCATCGAATCGTTCTATTTATTATATTTCCACTATTTCTCCGCTTCTCTTTCTTCTTTCCTGTTTAAAGAGCGATAATGCAGGTATCCTAGTAAGGAGGCTTTCAATCAGTGATGCCAGACGGTGCCCTAACGGGGCTCAATATAGAGACTGACAACAGTGGACTCTCGTTGCTATTGGCCGGAGGCGCTAGAGTATAGCTG
>JAPYYV010009158.1:0-16441 GCA_030522625.1 Copidosoma aretas | reverse complement strand
TTGTATTCATATACATATTAATCAAAATTAACCTTCAATACCAATTAAAGTCATTATTAGTATTAAATTATTAACAATTATTTGATAAATCAGTAAACTGATTTCGTGTATTGACTGTATCTGTTCTAATTTTTAGCGAATTTTTTATGTGATTACTTGGGTTATCTATGTTTGTACGCATATATGTGTATTAAAAATAAACTTTTTCATTCATTTTTCAGACATGAGAATATACTCGTAAATATTGAAATTTGGGAGTTGGCGCACGGAGCGCACAGGGGGGTGAAGCCCTACTAGTGTATATATATATGTATATATATAAACGCTTATGTAGGCATTTCAAGCATGCACAAATATTAAAAAATTTATTGCAGGAGTAATCATATTAACTGTATTGTCCTTAATAGCCTTTTGGTTAGTGTCGCTTGCTGCTAATCTTGACAGGCTCGAAGGTAGGAGTTTCAATTTTTGCTGGTATAATCGTCGGACGAATTCTGTAAAAGGCTTTTTCTGATTTTCTATAACCTGAAGCAGTGCCCTTGATCCTGACTGAACAGATGTTCATATAAAATACGTATATGTCTACATGTATGTAATTCCTTAACAGACCTCAATAAACGAAAGCCGTCTGCTTTTATAAATCCTCTTCACACTGTACAATTTTCTCTCAGACAAGATATGTAAGCTGATAGTAGACACGTGTATGTCGAGCCTTTGACAATGGCGTAACTGTCGAAACAGCTGTCAGCCTTACTTTAAATAAAGAGTTTATGAAACAAAGCAAAAGTTTTGATCATTATTAATAAATTCATTTATATTAACATTTCAATTTGAAATGTTTCACCAACGTCCAAGCGAGAACTCAGTTGATCTTAATTTAGCATTTCTTACTACATCTGCATCCCTGCACCTTTAATTTGAATAATAATACTATCAAATATTTTATCTGTGATATCGTGTTCATTTCTCAGTATTCTCCTTTATAAACCTTTTTTATCGAAATCTCAAGTATAAAAATTTTTGTCTGTGACTAATTATTATTGTATCCGAATTGTTCTCTTTAAAATCCATTTCCATGATTTCTTTTAATTTGCATTTTTATTATTTATTTATTCATTCAAGTACACAGACCCTTAGTCCTTTATAATCATACACAAACAATACAATAAATGAGATAGTTACTATACTTGCATTACTTACTATTATTGCAAATGTTAAAACTAGTTTTACATAAGAATTAGTTATATAACCTAAGGATCGACGGGATAATGCAGGATTTAAACCCTTGCACGCTACGTATGTCGAGATTATAAATTGTCCGTGAATTGTAAAATAAACATCTCATTATTAAATATTTCGGCTGTCACTTAATACAAATGAACGGTGTGTAATATATTTATATGTAACTATGCTAGATATTATATTTATATTATTTTCATCAATTCTTCAACGTAGAATCGCCACTAACACGGACATTTTTCAAAGGTGAATGCTGATCCACTGTTTCTATGTATCAAGCTTGACCCAAAATATACGAAAGGATCTTGACAGAAGAAATACTTTCTCTTCTGAAATAAAGAACTATCATTGAAGAAAATCTGTCAGGGACGGAAATAAATAACGATCCGTCCATTAAGAATGAGCGCGTAAATACCGCGGCAGAACATGATGAATCTGCCGACGAAGACGATAACAATAATGAAGATGATATTAATTAGAATAATTACGACGATTTTAGTGATGATGATAATGAGAATTTGTAAAACAATATTTCACATATTGTATCAATGAATTTACGATTAAAGCGCCAGGAAATTATGTATGTATATAATTCATAAGTATGCAGATTCTCTACCTAATAACAAAATTATAACTTGTACTACACACACGGATACATACAAATACACATACACACACGCACATAGAGAGGGAAAGAGAGAGAGAGAGAGTGAGAGACTAAAAAAAGGACGAAAATTAGTAGAGGCACATAGATACAATGTGTTTGTATATAACGCTGGAGAATCACTCATATTGCATATGAAAGTCTTATAACAATGAATGATACGAGAGTGTAAAAAGAAAATATAGGAAGAAAGAAAAATATTCCAAATATTTGCATTTATTGATTAATCAATAAGTCGAAAAGTATTTTTTTCTAAATAATCAATAACCTTGGGGGTCCGAGAACTATTCAATAATGCATTATAATATACAGCATTAGAGACTTCGTCATTTATTGATCATGCACATTAAAGCTAATTTTATACTTTTTACTGTATGACTATTAGTGTATAATATATTTTCTACACTTTAATTCCCAATTAGGACTTGTATGAATGTAGTATTTAACATTTAACCTAAAAGAGTATATCGTTTTCAAACTGAGGAAATAAACGCACATGATTAGATAAATAAATGATCCACAATAAGCTATCCTGAAACGATTGAATAACAAGCCTAATGTAATTAATACTTATTTGAATAATATCATTTCTAATATACATACACAATAAAAAAAAGATTCTATTGAATGAGATTATACTGTCACATATCTCATTGTGATAATTAAAATAATCATAGAAAACATACACTTGTGACAATATGCATCGACATAGATATACATGCTTTAATAAATATGAAAAAATTGAATGAAAAAAGATTTTTAATTCATATTTTTATTGATTCATTTTTATTGAGAGAAAAAAAAAATATTTTAAAAATTTGCTCTATCTGCGTGGTTTTTACATATACGCACAAATATGTAGATAAGTAATCATGTGTGATTCAGGCTCTCGTAATTTTAATAAGCGAAAATAGAATATGAAAAAAATTAAATAAATAAACTTTAAGAACAAAGTTTTTTTAAATAAACTAAAGAAAAAACATGTATTTTTCTAAATAAGTAGTATCTAAATATAAGTATAAAGCTTAGAGCGCCTCTCGGATAAGTATGTTAACATTGCAATTGTGTTCAAGAAATTGCATTGTATTCGAAACATTATTTAGTGAAGATTATAAAGCATGTTATGTTTCATACACATTGATTTTCATTTTATTATAAACATTCAAAATGAGAGAGCCCAACGCTTCGACTCAAAAATAAATATAGGTTTTTTATAGAAAAAGAAACAGTCTACTTCGTAATTTAATAAATGAAAGCTTGTTGAAGAAATTTTGATTGAATTTCATTCCTTATTTTTTTTGCCTTATTCATGGATTGTTTGAGGCAATAAAACTCATGAAATTTTCAAGTTGGTCGGACCACACTTATGTCATAATCATAGTGATGTATAGTGCTTGTAACTCTTGTATATTAACATGAGGCTGTAAAGAAGATGATATTCTGCCATTTTGTATATGCCATCCTATTGAATTTTCCATGAGATCACAAGGTTTATTGCACTCTACTCTTTATGACCTTTCATTTAATACCCATGTTGAGGGGGTTGTGAAAAAGAAATATGTCTCGTTATTTTGGTTTTTTCATCATTTTGAATTTGAAATAACGGTACATGGCTCATCGTATTCTATTCTTCGGGCCCGTAAGTATGGTACCCATTTCAAGGGAATCCTTAAGAAAAAAATAGCCCGCCATTTTGTACTGGCAGCCATTTTGTATTTAGAATAATGTCATAGAGCGTAGCATATCATGCATGTTATAACCTTTTATTTGATATCCATGTCAAGGAGGTTGTGAAGAAATGTGTGTTCCACCATTTTGTTATGGCTGCCATTTTAGATTTTGAAGGAAGTAACAAGTCTTATTGTTAAATAAAGTACATAAGTTTAATGGCATACTGTCTAAAACTATAATATATTTTTCTAGATGTGTACAACGTTTTGGCTGTATATTAACAGCCCTTCTCAAGTAAACTGTAACAAATAATTTAATACAAATACATATACATATGACTGTACAAAAATCACATAATCTGAGAAAGCGAAAACAATGACTGAAGTCTCAAACTTACTAGTAAGTAACGTCGAATCTTGAACCTAAAAAATAATATAACAATAGTTATATTTTGTCACCTTACAAGTAACAAACTTTTACTGCTTACTACACAACGTACACTGAGGTGCTACACCGCAATCACAGCACAATGATAAGTAACTATGAGGCGTATTTTCATTGACGCGTAAGATAAGTACTCATGTGCAACCTTGTACAAATAATATTTATACAATACTAATAATTAGGCATATATTAATAAACAAATAACAATACAATTATGTAAATGGGAAAAAAATTTTTACTTTGCCTCAGGACACACTTACCACTACATGGATTCTTAGAAGTGTTAAAATTCATTACGGAAAATAATTATTTCATTTTAGCAGATTTAGTTTTGGGTGATTTGGAAAAAGACAGCATTATGACTAGCCCAACAGATGTTCTTTGGTGGTATAGATATGTTGATGATGTTTTAATTGGCATTCCAAGGGATACAGTAGAGTTATTCATGAACCATTTAAATAATTATGATCCTAACATTCAGTTTACAGTTGAAATGCCAGTTAATGATAGTATCAGTTTCTTAGATATTGGAATAAAAATGTTTCATGATGCTTCTTTAATTACTAATTGGTATAACAAGCCTACATATGCAGGGTTATATTTAAATTTGTATTCCCACTCCCCACTTTCACAAAAAATTCATATTATTTATGGACTAGTCGATAGGGCTATCAAGTTGTCTGGTGTCCAGTTTCATAAAGATAATCTCTGTCACGTTCGATCTGTATTGTTGGCAAATAATTTTTCTTCATATTTTATTGATACGTACATCCATTTAAGATTAAATAAGATTGAAAATTCTAATAATATTAATCAGGACATTTTCACACTACAAAATTTACCTTTTCAGGATACAATGGTTCTACCTTATATAAAATCAATAGAATCAAAAATTTAAATGATTGCCTACAAACATAGAGTGGGAATACTTTTTAGGTATACTAATAAGTGTAAAAAACTTGACAACTTGTATAAAGACAAAATTACTAAGATCCAAAAGTGCCATGTAGTTTATGAGATAAATTGTTTGACTCGTCCGTGTAGCTATTTTGGACAGAGTAGTAGGACTGCGGAAACTAGAATAAACGAACACGAAAAAGTTTATAAAAAATATATGAGGTGTAAGACTGATTATTGTCCTGTAAAAAGAAAAAGAGTGAAAAATCGGCACTATTTGCCGACATTCTTCATACCAGACATTCCTTCAATTTCGATCACGATTCAATAAAAATTGTAGACCAAGAAAATAATTAGTATAAACGTTTAGTTTCAGAGATGATTTATATTGAAAAGATAAAAAATAACATTAATAGGACCAGTGACACACAAAACTTAAGTCCGATTTAAAAAAAATACATTGATAGTTTGGTAATCTGATCGTCGCTTTTTCCCTTTTACATAATTTTGTTGTTATTTGTTTATCAATGTATGCCTAATTATGAGTATTGTGTAAATATTATTTGTACAAGGTTGCACAGGAGTACTTATCTTACGACTCAATGAAAATGCGCCTTATAGTTTTTTATCATTGTGCTGTGATTGCGGTGTAACACCTCAGTGTAGGTTGTGTAGTAAGCAGTAGAAGTTCGTTACTTGTAAGGTGACAAAATATAACTGCTATTGTATTATTTTTTAGGTTTAAGATTCGACGTTGCTTACTTGTAAGTTTGAGTCTTCGGTCATTGTTTTCGCTTTCTCAGACTGATCTTGAACATGATTTAAAGTATACAATAAAAAATTAAAATATTTCATGTACAAACCACTTGGTTTTTACTAACTCAAAACAAGCAGATTATTACAATTTTCTATGTATATTCTTCATGTACATGTATATATAACGATTTTTACACCTGAAAAGGAAACAGATCATTGTAGCCTATCATCTTAGGAACAAAATAAGCCCAAACACGAATGGATTAGGTGAAAATTCGCGTTAAGCAAGAATTTTGATGATTTTTCGAGCTTTTCGGACCACTGTGCGGCAGTTCGGCCGCCAGCTTGAATCGCTGGTCGCACTTTAGAAGCGCAGCTCTTCAAATTCGAGGCGGCGGAAACATTTGTGTTATCTTGGCTTCTACTGGTCCTAGGTTCTTCTTTTTTTTTAATTTGTGGTAGCTCATCTGTTTATGAACAATGAGCGTAATCATATCTGATTAATTTTTTTTCTATCTTTTTTATTGACTAAATTTAATTGCACTTGCATGAACGAATTAAACATCATTTTTTTAAATTTTTTTAATTTTACCTTTATATTTATTTTCGTATATAATTTAATGATCCTTCAAAATTTATATCGTAAAATATGGTAAGCTAACGATAATTATCTTTAAAATTAATTTTTTCGGAAAATTCGAGTTTCGAAAATCATGAAAATAAAAAATGAAAAAAAAATCAGTTGAATTAAAATTTTTTTTTTAAAAGTAATCGGTATTCAAAAACAAACAAAATAGTTCAGGAATTATTGAAATCAGTCGAAGGACCTTGCTAAGATGTAAATTTAATCTAAGATGTGCCGCGCCGTGGGATAGGAGCGTGCATTAGCCAAATAAACTTAGTACACTTTATATTATATTAAACACAATGATATATAATCACTCTATTTTTCATAACTTAGTTATGTATAACACTGAACTTGTTTATCTAGCTTAATCTTTCCAGCTGTGCAATCCAACGTTTGCTTGTGTAATACATCACAAATACTTTAGTATTATTAATAACGATAACTAACTGTAAAACCAAATCTATATCGTATGTAACTAAATACGCGAGGACTGTTTGCTCAAAGAGCACGACCGCGTGAGCAGGCAGACAAAGAAGAAGTGAGAGGCACGCCGCTGCGTGGCTCTTCGTTCTCGCTTGGAGACGTGTTGGTTGCAGCAGACGCCACTGCCGCCACAAAGCGCTAGCAGATCAGGCGAACTAAGCCATACTTAGCAGATACAGAAATATGAGTGATTATATACATTCCCCACTAACACCCACGCATACCCAGCTACTAAATTTGTTTTAATCCCATCTTAATATGTTTTTTGTATATAATTTTATAATGTTTCAGAATAAATCGTAAAATATATTAGAACAACGATAGATATCTTTAAAATCTTTTTTCAGGAAAAATCAAGTTTCGAAAATGATGAAAATCGAAATTGAAAAAAAAAAAAAAAATGAATGCATCGAAATTTGTTTTTCGGGAAGTAATTTGTATTTAAAACCAAAAAAAACAAGCCCAGCATTAATCGAATGGGCCAAAGAATCCTGGGACATGACTAATTATATGCAGTCCCTATTTTCACCCACGCACATCCAGCTACTAAATTTTTTTAATTTTAACCAAATACTTTTTTTTTGGGTAAAATTTAATGATTTTTTAGAATTCCTATCGTATAATATCCTAAAATAACAATAAGTAGCTTAAAAATCAACTTTACGAAAAAAATCATTAAAAAAAAATCGATAGAATCGTAATGAAAATAAAATAATACATAGCAAAACTCTAATTTTTTTTTCAGCGGTGATAGTCATCAAAAAACAAAAAAAATTAGCCCTGTTGGATCAAAATCTGTCAAAGAAATACTGAAATATGACTGATTACATACATTCCTCATTTACACTCATGCACACCCAGCTACTAAATATTTTTAATACATTTTTTTGTATATATTTAAATAATCTTTTGGAATTTCCATCGTAAAATATCCTAAAACAACGATAAATATCTGTGAAATCTATTATTTCGAAAAAATCGAGTTTGGAAAATAATGAAAATTTAAATTGAAAAAAAAAATGATTTGATCGAAATTTTTTTTTGAGAAGTAATTTCTATCCAAAAACAACTAAAAGCCCGGCATTATGGAAATTGGCCAAAGAAATCCTAAGATATAACTTATGATATACATTCCCTAGTTACACCCACGCACACTCAGCTACTGAATTTTTCTAACTTTAACTAAATACTATTTTTTTGTGTAAAATTTAATTATCTTTTAGAATTCCTATCATAAAATATCCTAAAATAACGATGAGAAGCTTAAAAATCAACTTTACGAAAAAAAAAATTTTTTTAAATCGATAGAATCGAAATAAAAAAAGTAACATACAGCTAAACTCTATTTTTTTTCAGTGGTGACAGTAATCCAAAAACAAAAAAAAAGACCTGTTGGATCAAAATTGGCCGAAGAAATCCTGAGATATGACTGATTATATACATTCCCTATTTACACCCACGCACACCAAGCAACTGAATTTTTTAAATTTCAAATAAATACATTTTTTTGTGTAAAATTTAATGATCTATCACAATTTCTATCGAAAAATATCATAAAATAAAAATAAAGAAATTAAAAATCAACTTTTCTGAAAAAATCGATTTTAAAAACTCGATATAATCAAAATAAAAAAATATATATACAGCAAAACTCAAATTTTTTTAGCGGTGATAGGAATCCAAGAACAAAAAAAATAAGTCTTGTTGGATCAAAATCAGTCGATCAAATCCTGAGATACAACTGATCACATACACACACATACCCACACACACACACACCCACAGACGGAAATTTTGCAAAAATGATGTATTAGGATTCTAAACTTTATAAAACGTGTTTGTAACATGTTTTTTCAAATGTGATTTTTCGTCTATAGCAAAGCTTCCTCTACGAGGAAGCAAAATGAAATAATTGGCAGAATCAACCATTTTTTCCAAGCGGTCCTATGTATTAAAATAAAAAAACCGCTGTCAATTCCTTGTCACAAAGCTTCCTCATTTATATATTTAAATTCAAATTTATGTTAATGCATCTACTGCTATAATACTTTAGAACTCCGGTTTCTTATTATTAATATTAAAATTATATTATTTGTATTAAGTTATATAAACTGTCTGGTAGGCTTACATCAAAAGTTGAGAATAAAACAAACAATAAAAAAAATCAATTATAAAATCGACCTGGAACTTTTCTACAGTTAACTGGAGTGGAAGAACAACAAATAAAGGAAATCAATTATTAAATGTACAGTCTATTGAACTTACTTAATTATCTAAAGCTGCGTTGCATTTCATACGAAATTTTTTCACTGCTTTTTTTAGAAGAGATTTCGAAATAGTGTATTGTGATACAAGTGCGGCAAGTTGGCAAATGCGCACGCGGCCGGTGTGTGGCGCACTAGCGCGGCGAGTGAGCCATTTCAGCAAAGTGCGCATTTGGCACGCTACACGTGTGCCACATACTATTTCATATTACAAGTGCATGGAACACATGCCGAACACGCGGGGGTGGAGGTGGGTGGTAGAAAGGAGTGACTCGGACGGTGGCAGGAGGGGGGGTGTTTGAGGGAGGATGGGGGCCCCCATCCCCAAGTTAAAAAAAAACAATTCAAAAATGAGAATGATTTCGAATGGTCACATAACTATGATTTAAAAAAAAACACGATTATTAAACAGTGTTATTAATATGTAATCACAATTTGAATTTAAAATTTTTACAAAATCCTGTTCAAGTTTCGATTAAAATTTTAAGTTAGATGTATTCTTGATTGAATCAAAACAACTAGACAAAATATACAATATATAGTAATAATGCCAATGTGTAGGTTATAACGCATTATATACGTACAATGCGTGGTTTTCTTTTAGCTGCAGACATAAACAGCAAACCATTTCAATTTAATTTTATATATTTTATAATGTGTGCCACCCAATATAGATATAAAATAATTAAAAAAAAAAAAATCATGAGGCATTATCTGTCAAGCAAACCCCCCCTCTTCTGTCCATCTCAAAAATGGACTTATAGACTTGAAACAAAATGGAAAATGTAGCTAAGGACTTCAACTTTCAGATGCTTTGTGGCCTTTTTTTTATATCTAAAATGGTAGCTTCAAGATGGTGGCCGTAATGCAGAAGGTTGACAAAAAATTTTGGTACTTAGTTGAAAGCAAACGTTTTAAAAGTTAATTTTATCTTTTCAAACGCCATACTACTGTTTTTGAGGTCGCTGAACACGAATTTAATGGTATTTTTTTCGAAATTTAAGATGGCGGATCCAATATGGTGGACATAATTAAAAAAGTTTGCTATATTGAATTTGAAAAATTTTATTATATTCTACATTCAATTCTATGATAAAGTTATTCTGTAAAGTTTTAGTTTAAGTGCATGGTTTAAGAAAAAAAAAAAAAAATGACGAAGTTTTGAAAATGAGAAAGCTTACGAGATACACCCATATTTCTTTTATTTTTCTCAAGTATGAGTCAATTATTAGGTTTTTAAGTAATTTTATGAGGTTTCAAAAGTTGCTGAATTACAATTTATAGTCGGATATGGAAAATTCAAAATAGCGGATCTAATATAGCAGATATAAATAAAAAATTTCGCGATTTTGGAATCAAAAAATAATTAATTCTGCATACAATTTTAAAATGAATTTGTTCATGATATTTTTTTGCTCAAGCACACAATCGTAACTAAAAAAACAATTTCTAGGTTTTAGAATTTATTAAATTTACCAGATTCACCTATAATTTCATTTTAAATGAGCGGTGAAACTTAAAATTGTACGTTATACGTTAGTGTCCTACTAGCCATATAGTCAAAATTTTCAGTGTAATATAATAATTTAAAATGATATTTTTTTAATTACTAATTATTGTAAAATATTCTCTTTAATTTTATTTACAAATTTTGTACAAAATATCATAAATAATTATATAATTAATGGGATTAAGTCAAATTCTTTGCCATTTTCTAAATTAAAGAATCTTTTCATCTCTAATTTTTTGTTTTCTAATCCTATAAATGCTTGATTTTTCTGAATTTTAGGTATAGCAGAAGCTGACTGGAACCTTTTATTAAGTTTTCTTGTGTACCTGTCATGTTCACTTTTACTGTAGTAGAAAACTTCAATCTTGGATTTTTTTGAGATTCTTTGTCCCAATAATATAAGGCTTTGGCTGTTAAAAGTGCTTTGTTGGACCTCTTAAAATACTTGATCTAGCTACCTTTCTCTTAAAAGTGCCTCCTATACCATCGCAGGCATTTTTTCCATGAGCAGTCGCGTTATAGTGCCATTCAGCCCTGACACCAAAGTCCTCTTCATGATTTATTCACTATTTGAAAACGATTTTTGAAATGCTGCTTAGCTCCGTCACTAAAATATTTTATCAAACTAATTTTTTTGAATTTTTCTTTTAAATAATTAATAAGCATCAATTGAATTATATAAACTGCAGCTGTATCGTGCTTTAAACTTACCGACAAAAAATAAGACTTAGACGTTTTACTTCATTGTTTTTATTATAACAGTAGACTATAGTAAATACCGTACACATGGTCATTATTGAAATTGAAACCTTGAGAGGCGTTTTGTACCTTATACGCGACATTCTCTGAGAAATCCCATGGTACAATAATTTATTTTTTAAATAAATTTTGTTTGCATTTTTCTAAGTTATTAGATTGCTATTTGGAAATAAATGAATGCGGTTTTAGACTGACAAGCCTTCCGCTAAGTTCTTCAACAAACTCATGTACACTGCAGTTTGTGTGATTTATGTTGCCCTGTCCGTTGAAGTCCATGAACTATATTCAACATTTTCTACTGAAGCTGATTCAAGTATTTGTACTAGATTGTTTGAAAAGTTAGTTATACCAGGACAAGCCTCACATTCATCAAGATAACAAGCCGATGTTGGATTTTGACAAATAATTTTATCCATGCAATCTGTATGCTCTTTAACGGAAATTTCAGACTCTTTTGTTAAAGTTTCGATATCTACAGCATTCAACATAAGGTTACAATTTTCATGTATTGTGCAAACGCAGATGCAATGAGTTCCCGAACTTCCTACAAGAACGCAATGCTTGGGTCATAATTTAGCAAAAAGTACTAAAACCCACCTTATATTCGGGAAAAACATCTGTAAAGGTCTCGTAAAATCCTCTTAGATCCAAGTAAATGAGGCGTTTTGGCACAGTTTTTCGTTCACCATCAGTTATTACTGAGCCAGTGTCTTTTCTTCCCGACATAATCCTACTTGTTGTGTCACTATTAAAAAATTGAACAATTTTTTAAATTGTAGATGGAGGTAATTGTTTTCTGCCTTTTAAAGTACTTTCAGCTAATGTACCTTGATCATTTTTTAGTTTTTTAGCTTTTCTTACTTGACGCTTTGATGCTCCAAATTCTGTACCGATTTTGTAAAAGTTCTGATGAGAGTGAAACAAAATACTTCGACTTTGATACACAATGTATCATTTGTTCCCAAAAAATTCATCAGTCAAGGTTCATCTGTTGCTAGCACCGTAGAAGGTAAAAAAAGCGCTATTAATTACCTTTCAAATGATGAAATTTTGAGCCCAGGCGTGCGTGAAGAAACATTGAGCAGGCTATTATGTCTAGACGATGTAAGTCTTATAGGAGCAAGATATCATCGAAAATCTTGTTCGAGAAAATTCTATGAATTAAAGAATAGTCCACACAAGGGAACTACTGCTACTAAACAAATAAAACTCTCGCTGGAAGCTTTATGTATTACATTGATGACAGTGAAGATAATCAGTTTTAGCTACAAGATTTTCGTACTATTTTGACTGAAAAAGACATGTTTGTACCAAGTGCAGAGACTATATGGAGAAAATTGAAAAATCCTTACCAGGGAGATATTGTGATTATCAGCAAAAAAGGAGCTGGAACTTACTGCTCTTTACGACAAAGGGGGTTTGACGTTTTGCGTAAACATCAACAAGAACATACGGATGATAATTATCATTATCTGCTGTTGGATAAAGTTGCCAACATACTTTTTCATGATGTTAAAGAGCATACTACTGAGGATTTAAACGAATATCCTGCAAGTGACTGAATGTTTCCTACATCCAACAGTATACTAGGTAAGCTGAAATACTTTTTGGAGAACTGTTTTTGAATCAATGCAGGAAAACAAAGAAATCAGAACTGTAGGACTCGAAAATGATTTCTATTGCTCACGCCATGATGTCGACAAGGTTCCCACGCTTAATATTCTCTCAACTTCAGGTTGGTATTGGTGTTTCACTACACAGAAAGTTCGGGTCAAGGGAATTGGCTGATATGTGTCATGCTATGGGTTTCAGCTGCTCGTATAATGAGGTCCGAAAGTATTAAATATCAGCTGCGATGCAGGGTAAAATCAACGTGAAAGATAACGCATTTATTCAATTTGTTCATGACAATGCAGACTGGAATGTTGAAACCTTAGATGGAAAAGGAAAATTTCATAGTTTGGGTAGCTGTGAAATTATTACACCGGCTTCATATGTTTTACCCAAAAAACCTATCCTTCGTTTACAATCCGTTTCTGAAGCAGAAATAGCTGCTAAAAGTGTTATCGAAATAATACCGTACGAATATGCACTAATGGAAGGATTAAATAATTTTTTTCTTCCAGAACCAAACAGCCATCTAGACCTCTCGTTAACCGAAGCTTCGAAAATAAAAAGTTTTTGGATGTCCTTAAAGTACATTGAACCAACTTATGTAAAAGGGTGGAATGGGTTTGCAGAAGAGTTAACTGAAACTAGTTTTAATTATGAAATGTCCTGTATAAATTTTCTGCCGTTCATCCATGCTTCTCCATCCGACTACAGCACTCTATTCACTGCTCTTCATCAATCTATATTGGAAGCATGGCGCCTAAAAATGAATACTTGTATTATCACCTTTGATCAACCCTTATTTTTGGAAGCTCGTGATATTACAGGTGCATTAAATATGAATCAGGATATTTTGGTTGTCATACGACTTGGAGGTTTCCATAACCTTATGACTTTTTTCGGAAGTATAGGTTTTATTATGAAAGATAGTGGTCTAGTGGAGGTGCTTTTAACAGTATACGGCGAAAATACTGTAAAAAATATCTTAAGTGTGCACCAGTATAATCGAGCTTTAAGAGCATATAAGCTAGTCCTCCTTGCTTTGATGAAAAAAATTTATGACATGATGGAAAAAGAAAATTTGAGATTTAAAAAAAATATTAATATTATAAATAATTTTTCGTTTGCGAGTCCAGGTAATATTAATGAGTTACTATTAGACGAGACTTTCCAAGAGGTTGTGAATGATCTTGAAAAAAAATTGACAGTTAAAGAAAATCGAAACCCGACGTGTAAGCTATGGATACAATATTGCCGAATAATTTTTATCGTTAATGATTTTATTTATGCTGAAAAAAGCGGTGATTGGAAGCTTCAGAAAGCCAAACGTATCAAATGAACTGAAGCCAAGCAATAGGAAATTAATTGAAACGTTTAGATACCGAATGTATTTAATAGCTGTTGCTAAGAATCAAAAAGTTGTGCACGGCAAAATAATCCCTACCGTGGATGCAATGACGCAACATTTGAAAAGAGTTTATCTGCAGGTTCAAAGTTGGCTGTATGGAACGGACGAAAATCTGAATCGTTTAGACTGGGGATGGGAACGCAAAGATATGTCTTTGGTTCCCATTAGGATGACGCAACCCCTTGGTCCATCCAGTACTTTACAGATGATTTTTTGCACTTGCAAAAAGGACTGCAGTACTTCCTGTGGATGCTGTAAACACGGTTTGATTTGTAGTGTAGCGTGCAAAAATTGTGCAGGTGCTAATTGTACGAATGTAAATAGAGTTGCAAGTAAAGAATGTGATGCTAAAAGCGATGAAGAACCCGGAAACACACTGTCTATGTCTATGTAATGTAAAATTTTTTTAACACTAACAATTCAAAACAAAATTTTTATACGTCCTTGCCGAGTACACATTTGTATTCAGCGACCACCAAAACCCCCTAGTAAGTATTTTGGCTCCGTGTTTTATAAATTGGAGGCAAAACTCCAAAAGACAACGTGCTTGACGCCCACCCTGGGCCCCAGGTGCATCGGACGCCGTCGCCGACGGCATAGTCGTGGTCAGCGACCCCCAAAACCCCCGAGCAAGTATTTTGGCTCTGTATTTTATAAATTGGAGGGAAAACTCCAGAAGACGACGTGCTTGACGTCCACCCTGGGTCCCAGGTGCATTGGACGCCGTCGCCGAGTGCATAATCGTGCTCAGCAACCCCTAAAAGCCCCAAGTAACAAAATTGGATTTATTTTAATAATAATTGACCGAGTTGTAAAATTGTTATTCAATGCTTCTTAGCGTTACTTTTTTAAAATCAGTATTTTCAATGCAATAATTTATTTATTCAAAATGCATTAAATAACTATCTTCACAAAGTTTCAGGATGGCTTCACGAATCGAATGCAAAAAATCCCATCGTGATCCATCTTACTCTGCCAATTTGAGCTTGTTTGGCCCGATTTTGTGTTTATTTCTTCAACTAATGATAAAAAAGGCCTACACAAAATATTTTACAATAAATAATAACCAAAAGAATATCATATTAAATTTTTGATATTACACTAAAAATTTAGACTAAGTGGATACTAGGACACTAACGTATAACGTACGATATTAAGTTTCCCCGCTCATTAAAAATTAAATTATAGGTGAACCTGGTATATTTGATCAATTCCAAAACCTAGAAATTGTTGTTTTCATTACTATCGTGTGCTTCAGCAAAAGAATATCGCGAATAAATTCATTTTAAAATTGTATGCAGAATTAATTATATTTTGATTACAAAACCGCGAAATTTTGTATTTATAACCGCCATATTAGATCCGCCATTTCAAATTTTCTATATCTGACTACAAATTGTAATTCAACAACTTTTGAAACCTCATAGAATTTCTTGAAAACCCTTTATTGGCTCGTACTTGAGAAAAATATCTGGAAAACTTTCTCATTTTCAAAACTTTGTCATATTTTTTTTTTTTTAAACTATGCACTTAAACTAAAAAATTTACAGAACAACTTTATCTTAGAATTGAATGCAGAATATATTACAAATTTTCAAGTTCAATACAGCAAACTTCATCGGTCATGACTGCCATATTGGATCCATCATGTTTAATTTCGAAAAAAAAATCATTTTAGGGGGCTCCTGCGCGAAGTGATACCAACCCGAAAATGATTGAGTTAGTTGGTATCACTGCTGCTTACTGATGTATATACATATACATGATGCGAGCATCATCTGCACCATCATATATATGTATAGCTCGACCGACACGGTGGCGCAATGGTAGAGTCGCAGTTCCGTCGATCTTGAAAGTCAAGCAGCATTTGGTGCGGCTAGTACTTGGATAGGTGACCGTTCAAGTCTCGTCGTTTCGCCTTTGCTGTTTTTCTTCGAGGGTCGATTAACTGTTTCTTTGTCGTTACGGACAACGTGAGCGGGAGGTGTGCAGGAGTTCAGTCCTGGTCTCTATAGACGTATAGACACCCGGACAGAACTTGGGCAATACACTGGGCCGTTCCGGGCCAGGTTCCCCAGAATTTTCTCCTACGGGTTTTCCTGGGTTT
>JAPYYV010009157.1:0-12110 GCA_030522625.1 Copidosoma aretas | reverse complement strand
GTCGCTCAAAGATGGCACCCTCAAATAATTTGTCGCTGGTCCAGCGTCCAGCAGCCCAGCGAAAAACGTCCGGGCGGGCTCCAAGCTGGCACTACACATTGCGTATCTCGGCACAGGAATGGCGTAGGGAATCCACAAGGGTGTCAAAATTTGTCGCTAATTTGTCGCTCAAAGATGGCACCCTCCAATAATTTGTCGCTGGTCCAGCGTCCGAATCAAGCTAAAAAATATTTGACTTTAGTAAAGGTAAATCAACTTACAGAAACCATTTAAATATATGTATCATATTGTTTAATCATACCAGAGTAGGTTCAAGCTCACTATTAAAGACACGCAGAATGTCATAAATATTTTTACGTTTATAAAAACTTTCATGCCTGGCGTAATATGAGGCTTTCCAAATTTTTAATACTTTTTGTGGATCAGCATACGTTTCTTTATTGAACATACTAGTATCAAACGTATATTTTTTAATCGCTGAAAAAAACATTCAATGTATAGAATATAGCTTTACAAATATTTTTTGATTATTTAATGTGCCTTTGTTTTTAATACCTGATGCAGTAGTTTTCACAGGTGTTTCATTTCTATTCTTGTTATTGCTTCCTAAAAGATCAGCACATCCTAATTTTTCTCTGTACGTTAGATATGCGCCATATAAGTACCCCTCAGGTTGAATTCTTTTTTTTTTCCTTCAGCATTTTCGATGTAATATCCTGGCGCATAGTAGAGGTCTTGCTCGGTTTCTGATTTAAACAGACTTGAGATTTCTTGGGCAAGCTCTTCTAATCTTGTAGAAGCTATCCTATGAGAATATATAAACCATTGCACTTTTAATTTTAATGAGTTCATATTATTAAAATAGTAAATCTTGCCGATTTCAGTAATAAAGCAATCATCATGTAAACAAGTTATGTAAACATTCATCTTTAAATTAGACTAATTTAAAATTGAGCAAGACCCAATACTTGTCTCTGTAAACATTGAAATTTTATGTACTAACGATGTGTAGTTATATATCGATGGCTCCGACGAAAAAGAACATCATTCCGTTAATCCGTCAAATGACAATGCATTAGTAAATAGGATGAAGGTAATGTGACTGAGTGTTGTTCTTTTTCGTCGGAGCCGTCGATATGTGCATGGATAATTAAACTGTACATCCGCACGTTCGCACATACACCAATGTATACACATGGGTATTACAGTAATGCGTGCACGTGTGCGCTTGTATATATGTGTATGTACAATCATATAAGATTTGGTTAAGATGCTAAGTCTGGACTGCAAATTATTGAATATCATACCATGCAAAATACATCAGGGGAGGCAGAATTAACCATGTAATGAAAAAGTTTGTTATCCTATTCTTATTTATAAGAAAGTTATATCGTTTCTACATCATATTATACACTTAAAACACCCCAATAGAATACAAATTGTCGTACGAAAACGGAGATGATGAGTATGCAGATAACTTAATTTCATCATCAATGATGAGTTTTGATAACTCTCTTCTTAAAATACCTTTTCCTTGTTTATAAGCAAACAAAATGATCTTTCCCATGAAATAAGTTGGATCATTCAGTAATTTAAACAAAGGCATATTTTTTTCAACTGCAAAATGATTTGAAAAAAAATATTTCTAATTGAAAATTTTTTCATTATTAAACTGTATTACAAATAAGAACTAGTAAATGAGACATTACTCTGACTAAAACTTTCCTCTATGAGAACAAAAGAACTAATTCTATCATTGCATGACAAAACTTCAATTGAACTCGTCATTTCATATTTATTTGTAATATCCAGCACAGTATTAACGGTACTTTTTACAGGAAAACTTTTAATATATAGTAATTCTTGAACACCCCGTTCGTCGTTTGAAAAATCGATTGAATCGTCTTGACTGTGTGTTTCTTTATCGTCTGTATCACCTACAGTCATTAGGTACTGGACAAACTTAGTTTTAAATATTTTTTTTTGATCAAATTGCTCATTTCAGCGGGAGACATTTGGTCTGTTTTGTCTTGGGTCAAAATCTTGAACTGGTCCTCTTTTATTTCGTAAACTAAAATCAACATAAAACCTGTTACTTAGTTTATTTTATTTTCCTCTTTTTTTCTAATTTATAATTAACTTCCAAAGAAATTAAATTACAACTTTTTAATAATGAATAAATTTTTCTGTGAAAATTTGAAAGCCAATATTTAGTACAATAGCATGAGTATCTCTTGGGATCTGTGGTACGCTAAAATTATCTTTTATTTAGATGAATATTAAATCGTTATTTTATTTGAAAAAAGCTGTAAGGTTCATTCAATAGTCAATTCTTATGACATGAACTGCTACAATTGTCAATGACACTACGATACTCATATATTCATGAATTTATAAGAATATTATAACACAGTTTCTGTAATTTCATACATAACAACAGTAAAACAAGCGACTAAATTTGTGTAAATGGCTGAGCTTTTACATGCTAGGCACGACTGAAAAATTTATAGTCAAAGCAAAAAGTGTAACTTTTACACGAATTTCAACAATTACTCTACGCCAGTGTACTCATGAATTACATTTTGAGTGTATTTTTTAAAGATCTACAACTTTTCAGTTCCAATATTTAGTTTTTAATGTCAATTTTGTGTTGAAATGGGCCAAAAACCTCTTGTTTTCAAATATTTAATTGTTTTTGCCTTCTACGTCATTAGGACTGTACCTCAGAGAAAAATGTATTTCAGAAAAAAGTTATTTTTCGATGTGATATACAAATTTTCTCCACCACTTATGGGGATAAAATAAAAGCTATTGAAGTTAAAGCCAAAACGGTGATTTTTTTTTCAAATTTTCAAGCTTTCTTTTCAATTTTTAAGACATGAAGGTGATTGTAAATAAATTAATAAAAATGATAAAAAGTTGTATTCTTCAGAGATCTACAATCGTACAACCTTCTTTCTAAGTCCAAGTGTGAACGGCTTAAGTTTTTAAGTTGTACCCAAAAATCCGACGTTTTCATCCTTCTAATATTTGCTTTTTGCGCATAAAGACGTCAAAAAAATTATTTTCGGGTCCTTGTAGGTAGTCTAAAGGTGTATTTTGTTGAGATCTACATTTAATCTCGATTGAACATGGACTTAAAGTAGCAAGCTAAAAAGTTACATGCAAAATACTGATTTTCATTCTCCAAAGTTTTGCCATATTGAGAATGGAAAATTTTTGCCCTTCGACAAAATTAGCTGAATTTCAAACTGTCAGGTTGTGATGTAAAAACGTATCTACAAACCAAATTTGAGGCCAATAGGATGTAAACTTTTAAAGATATTCGATTTACGTATCTTTAGAAGTTTTTACGTACAATTTGGTCTTCGATGGGTATCACTCGGATCACCCTTATATCATGTTTACAATTAGTTTCACACCACAAATAAACGTTTTAGACATAGTTATTGGACATAAGGAACTTCTGTGGAACAGTCGTGCCGAATACAAGTTATCAGTTACTCTTAGTATAATATAGACATGAGTATTGGGCTACCGAAGAAAATTAAATTTTTTCCTGGTCAACTATTAGGGACTGATTGTTTTAAGTTAGTTTTTTTTGTTTAGACGAAGCAATTTGCTAAGTGATCATGTTCCTCAGTAACTGGAGGTACACATGGCGATACAATGACAGTGTAGTCCTTCCTAAATAATTAATAATAACGTATGTAGCATACAAGGCTCCATCGATGGCTAAGACTCATAACAAGAATCAAAAACACAAGTCCTTGCACTACTAATTCAAAAGTCTAAGAATTTCCACGTGAAGTTGGCTTGCCACTTTTGCGCTAGGGTATCGCTGTTGGCACTTGAATTTGCAGTTTTTTTTGCACTTATTTTGCAGTCAAAGTATCAAATTTGCACTCGATAATTTAAACAAGATAAATAGGTGCAGTGCTAAGTTCACATGAAGCTGGCAGTCAACATACGCATACAACAAGAGCAGAGATATTTGCAAAGCTCTGCATAGGCTTATAATTTGCAGTTTTTTAGCACTTTTCCAAATAGCCTATTGCCTATTTTTCAGCCGATTTTTGTTTTCTTTTAAACCCCATGCAGTGCTAAATTCACATGAAGCTAGCACTCGACATACGCATACAGTAAGAGCAGAGCTATTTGCAAAGCTCTGCATAGGCTTATAATTTGCAGTTTTTTAGCACTTTTCCAAATAGCCTATTGCCAATTTTGCAGCCGATTTTTTTTCTTTTCTTTTAAACCCTATGCAGTGAGTGCTAAACTTACATGAAGCTGGCACTTGACACACGCATGCAGCAAGAGCAGAGCTATTTGCACAGCTCCGCATAGGCTTATAATTTGCAGTTTTTTAGCACTTTTCCAAATAGCCAATTGCCGAGTTTGCAGCCGATTTTTTTTTTCTTCTAAACCCCATGCAGTGCTAAATTCACATTAAGCTGGCACTCAACATACGCATATAACAAGAACTCGTCACAAGAGGCTTGCACTGAATCCACGCCTTTAACCGTAGATGGGACGTTCTTTTACAAACCGAACACCTTTCTGACTGACACTTCTTCGATTTGGCTGAAACTTTTTTTACGGATTCTGTATTGAAAAAAAGCCGTTATTTTTTTCAAAATTTTTCTCGCTATATTTTGGACGCCAGAAAGGATTGAAATTTCGCGATTTTGGTGATTTTGTTGAGTAGTGATTTTCATAAATTCATTACTCTGGTTCTATTCAGACTACAGATTGTTTTTTTTTTATTTTAAAGGTAAAAGAATATGCTTTGAGGAAAACATAATTTTTAGAAAAAATATTAACAATTTAAGATTGTTATTAACAATTGAAATGTTTAAATTGGGTTTAACAGTTGCCCTTTGTAGCAAGTTTTTAGCATTACCATGGTATTCTACGTCAATTTCCTTTCAAAAACACTCTTTATTTATCGATGGGGAAATTATTATTACTATCGGAAAAAATTAATTAACTACTTCGCATCGACGCGCGGGTCCCACTGCGTGCCCTTCTTTCTTGTCTCTCATCGGTTTTCTTTGGAATATACATCATCATTTTATTTTGTTGATTTATAAATTCATGCAAAGATGTATGAAAATTGTTTTGACTCCTTCGTAGAATTGTTTTTCTTCTTTGTAGCCAAAGTACAACTGGCATGACACACTAGACGAGCAGAATCCAGCTAATAAATAGGAAAAATAACGGTTATATTGTTTGATCGTCAGCCATTTATGAATTCGATGTGAACATATTTACCTATTTTTAAATAGTAATACACTTAACTATTTTGAATTGAACTTTAAAAGGGTGCCCGTGAATTTTTATCATCCTTATAACACTGCATTGAATCGCACGTAAGTAGCAGCTTTATTCTACGTTGTTGACATACGGTACAGCTATATACTTTTGTATCTTTTCGAGATTTTTTAAGGGCCAAATACTGGGGAATCCGTAACTGGGGTGAAACCTATCTTTGATGTAAACTATTGACAACAACAAAATAGTATTTACTCACATACATAAGTATGTTCACAATGTTGACATACAAGCTCTATCCAGCCAGCGTTGCAAAAAACTCACTTCACTCTCACTCAAACTTCTGCACTGCATTTCTGGAGTCGCTAAATGATGTAGCGATAGCTGATTAAGCTAGCGGCAAATCGTTTTTTGCTAGGCACCTCTTTAAATATCGGCTAGGTCCATTTTTTTCAATGGTACACGTTTGCAGTATGTTTCTTATTTTCTCTGTTAACAATTAAAACAGCGTATTGATATTTTATTGATAACTGTATCTTATGGATAAATTCAAATTGAAATTAATTAATTTTCTTTAAATTCTATTACAGTGCGCTCATGATTCGATGTTGGGTTGATAATATTTTTTAGCATTTTTATAGGAAAAACAACAATGCGTAAAAAGTGTTGAATCATGAGCCATAACCACAATGTAATGGAATGTCAAAAATATAATTAAATTAATATGAATTTGACTCCATTAGTTAATATCAAGAAATTATCAAGAATATATTGTTTTAATTTTCAAAAGATAAACAAAAACATATTGAAAATGTGTACCATTGGAAAAAAAAAATGACCAAGCCGAGATTCGAAGAGGTACTTAGCAAAAAAATATGTGCTACTAGCCCACTCAGCTATCGCTACTTCTTCAATAAATTACACAGAAGAACTTAATACATAAGTTGCACTTGCGGGCTTCAGGTATACATGGTGAGACCATGAGAGAAACCAGAGTGGGGGGACTGGGAGGCCCCTGCCTTGAGTGGACGACTTGTTCAAGCTGTGCGCTAGAACTTTCGACCAATAAGCACGAGTTTCTTCTGCGCATGTGCGACTTTACTGTACCGCCTGGCATCACTGAACCTTGCATTAAACTGTTCTTTCGTAATCGCTCGCGAAGCGTGCAGTGAGTTCGAGAGTGAGTTTTACATGGCCGTTAGGTAGACATACTCTTTTCCATTATTTTCCTGATTACGACTTAGTGCGCGCTTTCAACGACTTTCAACGAGTTGAAATTTAACGTTCACAGGTGTTTCTAATTTACTTTTATTGTTGTAATAATGTTAATCATGAGTGAGATCTCAAGAGGAAGAAGCAAACCTAGTATAGCACACAAAGAAGACGTTGTGAGAAAAGTTGTTGCTCGAAAAAATACAATAGTTGTCGGAAATAAATTCGTTCCACCATCTCACGCGGTATGGCGGGATTTGTCTACAGAACTAGAATTGTCCGGAAGGACTGTCTACTGTTACGTCACAGGTAATCGATTTGGTCTTCAGAAAAAACTATTAGATATAAGTCCCGCAAAACGTTCTGTAAAGAAAAAAAAAATTGATAAGAGTGATTCAAGTATTGATTCTGACAACAACTCAACAGTACATAAAAAACATTCTGTTGGGCCTAGTAATTTTACTTTTCAAATGAAAAAATCTTTGTTTGAAACGAGGCTTCAAAAAGTTGAATATTACAGTTTATTCCACGGAAAAAAAGTGAGAATGTGTCGAACCATTTTGAAAGAAGGATGGGCTGATGACGTCTCTGTGGAAATTTACAAGTGCAGTAAACTTTGGCATGGATTCAAGTTCGAAAAGCATACAGTAAAAAGTGAAGGTGAAAGTGGAAGCTTTAAAGGTAAGTACTAATAGATTGTAATACATAAAGTATCAGCTTAAATGTCTAAGAAGTATTATAAGGTTTTTCTTGTTCCTAACTGTATAAGTTTAAGCCAACCGCATTATTCGTTCTTCACTGTTCGCTTTAATTTTTTGTGATTCCCTTATTAAACAATGTCTAAGGTGAAGAGTAGTGACAAGCGGAAATGTAGAACAAAGTATGGTAAGAGGAAACAGAAAATAGAAAGAGCGCGAGAGAGGTAGGGGAAAGAGCTGCGCATGGTATATTTTTGCATGAACTTATGTGCGTTAGGTAGGTGAGGGGATTGGTGGGGGGAGACTTTGAAAACGATAGAGAAACAGGCACGCTAGATCTGGCTCATCACAGACAACCTCACTCGTTTAGAGTTGCTTACTTAAAACGGTTCCCTGCTGCAGACATGTGTTAAAGCCATGTACTCATTACATGGGCTACTTGTTAGATTCATTCGATTAAGGCTGTAGGTGCAGCAGCATTATTATGGGCGCGTCCATTGAGAACGGACTACCTCGTGCAAACGGTACTTTTATCGCCCGAATAGGCAGTATTTGATTCGCTCGTAAGGGCTCAGAAATAGCTAAATTGAATTTACTCTAATTGAAAGAGTAACATTTGAACAACACCTCCACAAATTGTCAGGGTAGGATAGCAAGATATGCGTGAATAGCAAACAAATAAAGACGTTGGCATGGGAGTAGCCGCGCTTGACAGCAGAGTATAGAGTATAAACTCATTAATAACTCCAAAGCGCCACGCAGCGGCGTGGGCGGTAACTGCATGCGAAATGCACGCGACACTCGGCTACCCCGGGCTATGGGCGTATGGTGTACATTTCGCATGCAGTTACCGCCCACGCCGCTGCGTGGTGCTTCGCAGTTATCAATGAGTTTATATTCTGTTTATACTCTGCTGTCAAGCGTGGCTACTCCCATGCCAACATCTTTGTTTGCTATTCATGCATATATATCTTGCTATCCCACCCTAAAAATTTGTGGAGGTGTTCAAATGTGGCTCTTTCAATGAAAGTAAATTTTGATCTGTCCCCTGTACCCCCATTCATATTGCATACAAATATTTGTAATAAGTAATAAAAAATTTAAAGTATGTTTTAGCTTTTAGAGCGCTTCAATCAATTTTCAGAATTTTTTAAATCACTGTTTGTACAATAAGTATCCATACTAATAACATTTCCCGATTGCTCCATAAACCTTTTTTGATAATTATTAATTAACTGTACGAACTGATATGATAATTTAATTTTAATCGATCATAACATAAAAAACTCTAATATAATACGATTGCAAAATTAGAGTGCAAGTGTATAAAAAGTAATTGTAAAAGTCGAAAAAAATGTAAATAAGTCAATAAAATACTACTTCTTTGATTGTTCATTGGATACAATACAATTTTTTTGCACTCCATAAGCGCTATCACTTTGCACCCTTAAGAAGAAAAATAGAATACGCAACACGGGCGCAAGCCTTCTCGCCTTCAGGCTGACTACTGTGGGCCCTAGGGCGGTGAAGTAGTCGGCGGGCACAAAGTGCGCCTATAGGCGCGAAGTTGCACTTTGCGCCCTAGTAGCGTAAACTACTATTTTTAGACAAGGAATGTTTTGTTTTGAACAAGTTTATACAACTCGACTTGATTTTATTCAGAAACCTTCTGAAAAATCCGTACTTTTGTGATTGTGCTATTTAACTTATTTTTAAATAAATTGACGTAATATTGTATTGGGATCAAAATTTATATATTTTAAACACGCCGGTAATTACACAGCTTCTAATACTGCCAGTCCCAAGCCTGGACAAAGTGTGACGGAGAAATATAGCTATCTACATGTACTTGTCGCTTCTTATCACATGGGCCGCAACTCGAGCCTGCCAAGACAGTGTTTGTCATGACGGAACGCAACTCGACACCAGCCGCTCGCACGAGATGGCCCGTTCTCAATGGACATGCCCTCATACAGGTACACAAAATGCATTAGCTCGGATCACTACAAATTACATGAGCGAATAAATCTTATACATAAATAAACTTTGCAAAACAAACATTACTAGTACCGAATACGTTACCACCGTTTTATATGTCGATAGATACGAGTGAATTCAAAAAATAAGGCTGCACAAAAGTAAAAATTTTGAAACCGAAACCTTTAAACGTAGCTAAGAATGTATTAAAAGACATATGAAAACGTTCAATATCAATTTTAAAGCTTTTAAAAACCAGACCAAAAATTAAGAGATTTTCTAATAAAAACGTAATTAAAAATAAATTGAATGTCATTGTGCGAATGAACTGGGGGCTGCCAATGTCGCTGTCACACTCAAAACCTGTTATTGATACAGTACTGAAATTTCCAGCTGCTGGACATATAGCCATACTGCACAGATTATCCGGGATATTTATACTGACGATACTAAAATAACAATTAAATTGCCAACATTTGCTGAACAAGGATGTTTAAATTATTTCTTTCACTGGTTTCACATTGTATTGAACCTGTTCCAAACTTGAAAATAACTATTTTGTTAATCTAAAGAGCAAATCTTCTTCTAAATTATAATTTTAACACATATTTATTTTTTTCCAATCCACCATAAATTCCTTTTGATTTTTCATATCATGTATTAGATTTTTTAAAAGCGTACTAGTAGGAAAAAATTATTATTATTATTTGATTATAATCGTCGTATTCTGTATCGTTTAGTGTCACTGTATTTAGTACTCTTGATTAGAACAGAACAGTGAAAAAAATGTGAGTTCAGTGTGTGCCTGCTACTTTCTGTCTCTCCCTTTCTCTATCTCTTTCTCTCATTTAATAAGGAAATTTAGTATACCAGCGGGAAATCTATCTTATAGATTACCTCAATTCAATTTTAGGATTGATTGTTTTAGAATCTCGTTATAAATAATACATATGTATATATGTATAGTACATTTTCACATAAAATAATGAGAATGGTATGAAGTCCAAGGCACAATAAAGTCAAAGTTTATTGTGATCGGTTGATATTTGACAGTGAAAAATTATAAGCTCATGAACACTCTCTCAACATCACGAAAAATAATTTTTCACTTAAATCTCAACTGATTACAATAAACGTTGGCTTGACTGATGCCTTGAAATATAATCTGTGTGCTTGTTTTCATTATTTAGAATAAAAATGTACGGATAATCAATAATTAATTTAAAAGTATGGATAGAAGGTAATCAGAAAGAAAGAAATTCCGCCGATGTATTAAATTCCCTTAACATTGTTTACACTAAAGACTTCAAAAATTTTCCTAGCCGATCAAGTGCCATTACTCTATTAAAGTTTTCTCTAAGTTCTTTGCCACCCTCACAGGAAATTTAGGGTAGTAGATAACAAAATTTTTTTTTTTTTCTATGCAGAGCTTTTGAGTAAAATAAACCAACTTTGAAAAAAACACGTTTTTCAAGATTTCAAGTCACATGTTACATACTAATCTATGCTTTAATTTAAACTTTTGATTTGCTGCACTTTACTCGTATTCAATAAAAAGCTACACAACTTGAATAATGTGTAGTTATTTGTCCAATTTATTAAAAAGTACTACAAAAAATTTTCAAAACATAGAGATAAAAATTTTTCGCAGGCTTTTGACTTTTTGCCCTTGGAATTCAGGTCGTCTGATTCAATAAAACTACATTAAAAGAGGGAGGTTTACTAGATGATTTTTAAGTCACGAATATCAAATATCAATTGGGATCTTGCATGAAAAGATCTATGTGGTCTGTCAGATAAATTATCAACAAATATTTAACCAATATGTTATATTTTTTTATATAAATAAAAAATGACGGTAATAGAGCACGTCAAACTTCTGGAGAGAGGGAAAAATACGTCATAAGGACATAAAAATCGTATCTTTATGACGTCATCAGCCCTCACTTGTGAACTTTGATGCACAATATATATATAAAAAAAAAAAATTCGTATCAAATATTTTTTAATAATCTATCTAACGGACCGAATATAATTTTTGACGCAAGATCCCAATTGTACTGTAGGGTACAATGCAGAACTCAAGGACGAGCTCATCTAAGGAAACCGTCGCGGTGGCGCAGCGGTAGAGTTGCAGTTTTGTCGATCACCACAGTCAAGCAGCGTTTGGCTCGGTTAGTACTTGGATGGGTGACCGTTCAAGTCTCGCCGTTTGCCTCGAGGTTTGCTTCCGCTGTTTTTTTTCGGGGATGGATTGGCTGTTTCTCTTACGTTATGGACAACGTGGGCGGGAGGTGGGCAGGAGCTCTGTCCTGGGGCTTAAGCCCTTCACCTGGACATAGATATCTAATCCGAACTTGCCCAATACACGAGGGTTTCCCTACTCCACAGGGCTTGTCCTGGGCGAATGTGGAGCGGCATCCCCTACCTTCTCCATTCCCCCATCCATCTCCTGGTCCCAAGTGCCGAGTGCCCTGAGTAGTGCCTTTAGAAACGAGCCGGACGTATAGCACTATGATAAAAAAAAAATTGTATTGTAAAGCGTTTAATTAAGGAAATTTCCAAGGGATGGGAGGGGGTAGGGGGTGACTAACACTTAAACCTAGACCTAAACCTACAACCTTTCCGCATTCGCCCGAGGAGAGAAGCCCCCCATGGGCCAGGGAAACCCAGGAAAACACGTAGGAGAAAATTCTGGAGAACCTGGCCCAGAACGGCCCAGTGTATTGCCCAAGTTCTGTCCGGGTGTCTATACGTCTATAGACACCAGGACTGAATTCCTGCACACCTTCTGCTCACGTTGTCCGCAACGACAGAGAAACAGTTAATCGACCCTAGAAGAAAAACGGCAAAGGCGAAACGACGAGACTCGAACGGTCACCCATCCAAGTACTAGCCGCGCCAAATGCTGCTTGACTTTCAAGATCGACGAAACTGCGACTCTACCAC
>JAPYYV010009156.1:0-12110 GCA_030522625.1 Copidosoma aretas | reverse complement strand
ATTCCAGTATGCTTCTCAAACACCCGGGAACCAACTCCAGTATGCATCTTAATGAGCCGGGAACCAATTCCATTGTTTTTCTGATTTTGGGAACCAACTGCATAACGGCCCGAGTGCGGCAGGGTTGATGCGAGAATCGAATGCGTTTCGTTTGGCGTGAAAAAAGAAATAAAATCGTAACGGCGAAAGGACCGAGAAAAAGCAGTCGGAAAGATCAGGTCGTAGCAGCGTACGGTCGAATAATCTCCATCTCGCCTCGCGGTGCATCAAGTATACGAGACACGAAATTGCTCTATCCCATCGGATGTTCATCCGCATGCAAAAAATACCATCGCGCACACCGCCGTCTCCTGCCCCGTCGAGATAGGGGGGAGGGGGGCTCCTGGAAATAATTAGGATAATTTTAGGCCAATCAATTCGGGGCGCGAGGAAATCGCGAATGAAACGTCGGATGTGCCCTGCACTGCCGTACGTTGCACGCGAATACCGCGGCAGCGGGGGCAAGTCGTTATCAAAGGAGCGCGTCGCGAGAAAGCGGGACGCGCGCCGGACGCCCCGCGCGGGGGATTATTGCAGAGACGTTGGCGCGAGGCAGAGAGGCGAAACATTGGAGCACAGAGAGCGTCGCTCGAGCCGATGAGTAGCCGATGTGGGAAATCGATGGCGCGTGGTTGGGCGACGTTTCGGCGCTGCTTCAGCAAACGCGGTGGATCGTTTTTTTTTTTTTAAAAGGTGCTTCTGGACGGTTTTTCGAGTCTTTTTCCCACTGCGCGGCTAAGAATCCGTAATCATTGCCATCGAGATTTACGGTCTCAACGGTTGCCATTTTGATACGTAGTCTTGAAAACGCGTGAGAATTTTTGGTTTCCTAAAGATATATCGAGGGCAAGCACGATGAGGGAGACAAAAATTAATCAATGCATCAAACGCGTGTTTTTGAATAAAAATATCGGAAAGCAGCATTGAAATATCGTGTATTGTTAACGCTTAACGGCGTATTGATTGACTGATTGAGAAATTTCATTGACAACTGCGTCGATCAAATGATCGAGGAAGTTGAGTCGAGAGATTTAATGCTTAGAAATTTTGATTAATTGTAATCCATCAAAGGCAATACTTGTGGGAAAATCAAACGAATTTCAGTGACGAAACCCAAAGTGAGAATTAAACTCTTAAATGCCCAATAAGTGAACGGCCTGATAAGTGCCGACAGTATGTTTTTTCGAAAATCCTTAAACGTAAGTATATTTACGAGACAATCTTGTAAAGCACTACTTATCTGTTTTGCATCTATATAATCATATATACATCTCATTTTTCTCGCAGCAGCGATAGATTCGCTAAGCTAATTAAATTTGAAGGCTGCAGTGTACTGAACGCTAAAAATTCTACCCATCAACAGCTCCTTTTATTTGTATATAGGAAAACGAAAATGTAAGTGTACATGGTCTTTTATCGCTATATAAGTACACCTGCAAATTCGCTGTGGCGTGACGCGAATCGTACCTGTATGTACCTCATAAAACGAGAGATATTTTGTATTAATTACCAATTCGCTGGGGGTTTTATACCGTGAGATTCTTTTTATACTCTTGTTGCAAATTGTTATTTTTATCTTGATTGTATAAATATTACACGTATACATATATGTACACACAATGGAACATTGAACGAGCAAGACTACCAAGTGCTTTTCTTTGCATCCATCCTCTTTTCGCTTTCAATCTATAACGCGTTTAAAAATAATGATAATTACAAAAATACGAATCTAAACAGATAAACAGCTGTTTTGATTTATGACACAAGAACGGTAGTAATATCATAATTATTATGGACTGAAAAAAGTTGCAAGGCATGACGGATTATACGTTTTAATAATTATAATAATTGTAACACCACAAGCTCCACTGCGGATAAGATTCATCTCATTATGTTTGATGTGGATTAGAGTTGTCATTTATTTCTCAAATTTATTTCTCACAGCTCTCCTACCTCCTAAAACGCTACTTTGAAGCTTCCAACTAACATTTTTACGCCAAAATTTTTATTCCAAAATTCGAAAATTTGTTTTCAGTACACACGTCATTTAATTTTCAATAAGTCTAAAAAATAAAATTTAATCCACCACTTTGAACAAAATGTTTTTTCTGATCGCGAGTGTGCAATTCTAAATTTTATGAAGCAAAAAAAAATTAAAAGAAATTGAACAATATTATCTGCAGTGACTTTGGAAAAAAAAGGATCATCAATTACACACTTACTTTCAGCTCAAGCGTGTATTGTGAGCATCGTGAAAACGCTATACTTCATTATTCTGTTGAAGCAACTGACTACACAAACTTAAAAAAAAATCAGTGACGAAGTTAACACAGAAGTTTTTAAAAAATTATAAAAAGATACCTATTGTTTCGTCTGCAACTCTGCTGAGAATCTCTATGCTCTATACAGTGTCTCTTTACATGCATATGTAAATACTATATACGACAATAATTCAAGCGGTGCATTCGATTTTTGAGAAAAACTCGTTAATATAATTGAGTTACTTACTCGGTAAGTATACCCTACTTACAAGCGCAAGTGTATTATACTGCAGGCTAGCATTTGAAATCAATCAGTGAATATAGGTACATACACATATTATACTCTTCAACTGCACCTCTATAAAAGTATACTTCCTCCTCCGCAGTCTAAGTACACGCACTCTTTGCAGCATCAGTTTATTATTAAGGCGTGTCCCTCTTTCTTCGATCATATCCATCAAGGTAAATAAGTTCGATTGGTGGAGATCGACATGTTTTACCTGAGTAATAACCTTGAGTCTGACGACGAAGATTTCGACAACAGGTAACTCAACTTTTTTCAATAATTTGTTTGGTATTTCTGTATGCTTGTGCGCTGAAACAAAAAAAAAAGAGTCTGCTGTTAGTTGGCGAAAAAACAAGGTGTCGTCGCCGCCGCACTTGATGTAACCTATGCATATATAGGTATAGAGAGTATATAGTACACGAAGAAAGCGCACGTCTCATCTCGTTCGCGTGTATACAATGCCATTAGTTTCCAAAAACATTTGACTCGCGAAGTCGCGAGGATTGCCCGATCCAACTTGGCAGTTGATCGATTCATCCCGCGGACGCCGACCTGGATCGTCCTGGATAGTTTTATATAAACCTTTTAACAATTTTCTTCGCCAAATCCGAACAGCATCTCTTCTGGTCCTCTCTCTCTATCGCGTGTGTTTTGCATCGTCATGTGCAAGTGTTGTTGTTGTGCCGTCGTCGTTCTGCCTTGATAATATTTGCTCTGCGTTCGAACAGCCGTTATTTTCGCGAGCATCCGATTTTAAAAGACGAACAATGGAAGTGACGGAAATAAAAACGGAGGCCCTGTCCCCTACCCCGGCATCGGCCGGCAAACTCGACTACGTGGACAAGTGGCGGGCGCGCGTCCTGTTCAGGACACCCGCGAGCCCGGCCGGCGGTAGCGGCGAGGCCGACTCGTCCTCGGCCCCCCCGACCGGGATCAGCTGGACCAAGATGATCGAGCGCAAGATGGCCGTGCTCAAGGTGGCATATCCCTTCCTGACCGAGCGTCAGCTTCGGGGCAAGGCGTGGCAGGAGTGCGGATTGAAGAGCGTCATGGGCGGGGTGCCGAGGTGCTTGTCTTTGGCTCGCATTTTGTTGTTGTTGCTATTCTTGATGCTACTGTTGTGGGATAGAGTCGAATGCGTGGAGACATGCGCGAACGCCGTCCGCGGGATGTGATGCGTACTCGCCCGTCAACGGGGATTTTTCCGTGTACGCGGCCGTTACGACTTGAAGCGGGATCTTGTCATGTTTAGTGTTTACTTGAAACTTTGATGATTATTTTTATATGGAACATGGTGTTTCTGCGTTGCTTTAACATATATTGCACAAACTCTTAACATCGTCGACATTTTATCTCAATATTGAAAATTTTATATCGATCGACATGTCATTTGTTATAAGTTACCCTTGGATTCTTCGAGCAGCTGCAATTACATATCGATAAATCTATGCCCAATTCTATCTTGATAATGCTTATATTAACAATGCATGTGCATAGTTTATTGTAAATTCATGAAAATATTTCTTCCTTTGACAGATCAGGGTTGACTCCAAAAATAAAAAAAGAATTCACAAAACGAAGCCACAACTCTTCTAGATTTAGCCAAAGGCCTCGAATCAAGAAAGAACCGAAAATTGAAGAGTGTCCTTACAATTTTTCGGATCCAAAACTTGAGCCCTCTTTTGAGTCTTATGTAACTGAAATCCAGACACCCACACGAAATGCTCAAACATTGGACTTATTTCAAGTGTCGGAAGTCGATGAGGTGCCAAGCGATGAATCTTTAACACCCAACTCTTTGAAGAAATTCAAGAAAGTTCATTTTCAAGATGAAGGCTGCCAACAAAATCAGACTCAGAGTAGCTACATACTGCCTGGTTCATTAAATATCACTGTTCCATCGGTTCATCTTGATCACACGAAAAACGATGCCTCTCTACCATCAACTTCAAATGAAAAAATCACTTCACAACATAATAGCACCTATTATCCGACAACTGTAGAGGTATCAAACAGAACAGTATTATCTGATATGGACAGTGAAGTGCATCCAAATAAACACGAAATTTTTCAAGAAGAGTTAAAAAATTTGAAAGCTCCATCAGATACATGGATAATCAACTATGATCAACTGCAGAAGTGTATGAATCCTAATGAAAACAAGCACGTGATACTAGAAATCAATAAATCGCCACCAAAGTCGCAATCTATGTCTGTTATTGCAAACGCAAACGATACGTTTCTTAATGAAGAAAGCATAGGTGAAAAAAATACTTGTGTTTCACATCCATTTATTGACGTCTCTTATCTGTATCTTAATTCTCCAGGTGTTGATTCCAATAACATTCATCCAGAAACAACCCCACTTCAAAGTGTAAAAGTTGATGCAAAAAAGAGAATAGTATTTGAAACTATTGCAGAAGTATATAATGCTGATACAGACATTGTAGAAAAGACAGAATTTATTGAAACTCCACAGCATCAAATTATAAGACCAAGTAGTCGCATCCCTAATTATAATGGGTATTCTGTAGCATCTGCTGATTTAGATGGAATCGAGTATGCAGATGAATATTTCAAAAGGAAAGACAAAGAAAACCTAAACATTTGCCTAACACCTGTTTGTTACGTAAATCCCACCCATTTGAAATCTATCAAGCCATGTGATTTAGCCCTTGAATCTGAGAAAATGGATGTAGTACCAGATGACCCATCCGAAATCATTGGTGAGATACCATTCAAAGGATTTGGAGCTCAGTATTCAGGTAAATGCTTTAATATATAATGAAGTTGGTAATAAAGCCGTTCTAGGATTTAAATTTTCTTTGACTTGCTTATAATTAATTTAATAAATTATTTTACATGAAATTAACTTTATCCAACTTTGTGATACTTCCGAATACACATGAGATGTTGGGATTTTGTATCTATGTCATTTTGAGTAATTATTTTTTGATGAAGTACGCACTACCTTGTTTAATTGTTGAAGATTTTTTTTAATTATGCTGCATTGTATTATACTAACTAGATGAATAACAGTTTGATTTCAGAATTTTTTCGGAATATAAAAGTAGATGATAAATATGGATTAGTAAATAACCAAATTGATTTTTATGCTAAAAGTTCTCAATTTGACTGCGAGAATTTTGTTATATCATTACCTTTAACACCTGCGGATTTATCTGAATATACTAAATTACCTCCAGAGTGCCTACTGTCCAATTGTTGCAGTGAACAAGATGCAGCATGCTCAAATATTAACGTGAGACCTCTTGTACACAGAAATTATTATTCTGATAAGATTATAAAGTATTTGAAAGATCATTTTGACACAGTCATACCACCAGATCAATCTCTAAAGGATTTTTTGTTAGCACTAGAGAAAAGTTTTAAACAAGTAGTTGCTGAAGTAAAAAAAAACATGAGTTACATTATGTCAGTTTTAGATGAAGAATGCGAATGAAAAAGAAAAATTAGAATTAAGCAATAGGAAAATTGGATTTTAGATTTTAACTTTTAAATCTACGAGATAATAATGATAAATAAATGTAATTTTAAATAAACTTTTTACATAAGTATTAACAAATAGTTCGTTTTTAAACTTTTGTCAAAAATCTAAATATCTTACAAGTACAATTCAAATGCTTATTTAACATGAAGTAATATTCAGACATTATAAATAATTTATCACTGAAGAATGTCTAATAATTATAAATTCATTGAGAAGTTTTATTTTTTCTTTTTTGAACCAAAATCTGAAAAGCCCATTATGGCTGTCATTTCGTCTACTGGTTCTTCATCTTCCTTTGGATCTTCGATCTTTCGTTTTTTGTCTTTGCGTTTTTCTTTCCTGTATTCCTTCATTTTTTCTTCCTGAAAGAAGAAATAAGAATTTGATTAAACTTGAATTCTTTCCCACGAAATTCACTTTTAAGATTCACGTTACCTCTTCTTTCAATTCTTTTAGCCTTTGCTCCAGGTCATAATCTTTTTTCTTTTCCTCCATCTTCTTTTTATTCAGAGCCATCCTAGCTTTGACCTGTTCTAATGATGATCTCTCTATCTTCATTGACATGCCCAAATTTCTCTGATCTGAAAGATAAATTCTTGTTATAAATCTTAACTTATATTATCATCATACAAATGTAATGACCATACCAATAACACATGTAACTTACGTTTTGTTCCATTGATATGATCAAGGAAGTTGATGGAATCCTTGACAACACAGTCGCACACATTGCAGTAATATCTAAAAAATGATGGATTTTTAAGATTTCAAAAGATCGAATGAAAATGTATTGATTTGTGATTAAAGGTACTGACCCACCAGATTGAGAGCTGGGTGTATTTTTGCTAATGACAACACTTTTTCCAAGCTTAGACTCCAAATCGACTTTGTAGTCACGCTGTTTTAACAGCTCCCTTTTGACCGCAGGCTGCTTGGGGATACCCAGCTCTTCCTCGGCTATTTCTTCTTGCAGCCTCTGCAAGGCTATCCTCTCGTACTCCTCCCTGTTCCATTTTCTCCTATGATCGTCTGGCCTCTAAAAGTTTTCAGACAAATATGATACATTAATTTTAGTATTAACTCCAGTTATTAAAATGATTCATTGAAAATTTTGATCTGACAAGACTTTGTTTACATTGCATCTACTGCGATTTTAATTGCTTAAAATTGAACTATGAATTTAATTTTTGCATGATAAACGTCAATTTAGTGATGGAATTTTCTTTTTAACAATTACATTCTAACAATATATAGTTAGTATTTCTTTGTTTATTATAAACTTGAAATAATTTAACCTATAAAGTGACGTTTGACACATAAAACCAAGGCAGAGTTTATGGAATAAAACGAAGTACTAGCAACAAAAAATACTTTACCGATGACATTTTTAATAACTGATTATGAAAAATTTTCTAAAAGGCGATTCGTGTCAAATTTCGAGTTGTTCAGCTCAGAGCAGTCAGAACGTCGTCAGCTCCGTCTTGTTGTTGTGTTTGCGCGGTGCGTTTTGGCGTTGGATCTGCATTCTGCATGCGCAGTCTGCAGCAGTTGCATGAGTCGCACAGCAGAAATGAAATGGGATCTGAACAGATATCTATAGTGCGCGCAACATTTTTTTAATTTAATGATTTTTTCATGAACATTTGAGATGATTGAATAAGTAACCAATGCTAAGATACTGTTCTTGAAAATAGTGTTAGGTATGTTCTTATACCTCGCATTAGCATGCCTAGAGTATAGGCCAATAATATAAATACTCACTCGGAACAATCGGAAATAATCAAGGATAAAACATTGCACAAAAGTGAACAAAACAATACCAGGTGAATGTTTATGTAATTATTTAATTTGTTTTTTTTTTCTTTTGGAAAACAGTATAATTTTTACAAATACAGATAATTCAATTCGGCAATTACAAAGTACACTTAAAAAGGATCATTACAGCAACATACAAAATAAATAAATTAATCTTACAATAGTTCAGGTAATTTTCTAAGGCAATCGTACTGTTCGTACTCAAACGCCTTCTTTTCCCTTCACAATTCTTTCAGTTTATCCCATACTGTAATATCACGTTTAAAAATAACAATACCTTAACAATAATACAAATGACCTATCTAGACTATTTCACAAACCTTTGCTTTAATATGGCTGCAAGTAAAGTTTGCTCAGTTGCTCTGTATGGCATGACTAGATGGTTATAAGTTAACAACTGTTATTAAAATATATCGGCACCTACTATTAAACATTATAAATATAGTTTGTCTCTAGTTTAAGATTATGCACCGCGAAATAGGTCTTCAATAGACTTTAGCAGAAAAATATATTTATCTAGCATCCGGTTTGTACTGTCAAGTTCTGGATATATTTGAGGATAGTTTTAGAATCAAGCCCAATATACTATATTTTAAATATATCAACACGAAAATATATTTATCTAATTTATAGTTTGTACTATGACAGATTTATATTTTACTAAATAAACCCAAAGAAACTTTAAGTTATTTTGCGTACTCTACCCATCAATAAAAATTATTGTTCGATTATTTCTCTTTGAAAAGTGGGATCCCGAGGTTGCTTAAAAATTTGCTTGATTTATTCAATATAGTTTTGCATGTATCCAAATATTTTATGATTTCCGACTATTTTGTTTTCTAAAAAAGTTTCTACTTTAAGTATTTCAATAAATTTATCAGATTCAAATTTGAAATCAATGATTGTCTGGGATGCAATTGATACTTGATAAAAACGTACAGGTACAAGCGTAAAATAGACAAATCCAACAGCAAAAATCCTGTTTGCTCGATAAAAATGTACAAAGGAATAACAAAAAGAAGAACCTATGCCTTCAGGCCTCATTACGGAGGTGCCAATGGCAGAAAGTCATTAGGCAGGTCATTCCGAAGCGTAGCACCCAGTTTCTGAATGACTTCTTCTGCAACCTTACATCCCCAAGTGAGGCAAGTTTGCGGTTCTTGGCCTGCCAAGACACCTGCAAGAAACCCCGCAACCAGTGCATCTCCAGCACCAGTGGTGTCCTTCACTACAAGATTAGTCGGTATTTTGTATTCAACAAACTGATTTTCTCCGTAAATGCAGAGAGCCGGGCCTTTACCACCTTGAGAAAGCACGAAGCAAGTATTCCTCTTTACCCAGTTTCTGCTACACTTTTGCTCCCAATCGTATCCAGCTGCAGCAATGTTATTCAAATGAAACGGAATATCAGTAGGTCGATCGTATTTGAGTGGATACTTGGCTGCCAAGGCTTCGTATTCACGCACGTTGCCAAAGACAATGTTTGAGTATGCAATGAAGTCCAATATTTCCCTCTCGTGATTCTAAATTGATGATAAAATTATGAATTAGTGAATTATCATGCCATTGTTTTTTTTTTATTGCTTACCTCTAACACATATTCTGCATTTAGATTTAAAGCTATCAAAATTTTTTTGGATTCTGCTATCTTTGCCATTTCAGTGGTAACAGCGCAGTTATTAATTAGAAAGAATGCCTCGATGTACAAGATTTTTAATCTGTCTAATGGTAATGTCTTTTCTTTTAGAAATATCTTATTATATCTGCCTGCAGCCCCTATGTGTGCTGCAAGACTTCGATTCTCGTTAGTAACTATGGCTAATGTTACTCCTGTAGGGTAATCACTCACGACACCGAGTCTATTGGGATAATTAAAAATGTATGTGAGTACACAAATTATCCAACATCAGATCCTCTAAAGATTACATACCGGGCATCGATTTTTGCAGATTCCAACAGTTCTTTTAGTAACTTTCCATTCTCGTCATTGCCTATAGCCCCTAAATAAATGCATGCCTTGTTATCACCAGAACTAACCAGCTTCTGTAAGAATCTCATGGAGTTCAGAGAGGATCCTCCAGCCACTGTGGTCCTTGGTAAACTGTAAAATAAAATTTTCCATCACACTATTGCTGTGAAAAATTGTAAAATAAAATAAAAAAAAAAAACTAACTCTTCGGGCAAACTCTGAAAAATATCCAGCATTTGTTCCCTTTCCAGTTCAACGGCTCCATCAGGTTCCAACTTAAATCTGTCGATCAGAGGTCTCAGTCTGTTGTTTTCGTTAACAACGATCGTATCCAGCAGTGGATTGCCAAAGGCCATCACCAGGGGCTGCTGTTGGGTGGCGATGTACTCTTTGAGAGACAACATGTCTCGGTAGACTGCAACAAGATTCAAGCTGTATTGATTTTCGGGTAACGTTTCTAGTCTGATGCAAAAAACCCCCAATCGAGTGCAACAACTTTTTAAAGTTACATAAACACCTGTGATGACTATATTATCGATTCAAACAAGTGAGTCTGGCTATTAATATCATCAGCTTATATCGAAGAACAAAAAAAGAGAATCAGGAGGCGCAGTTTATAAAGTGAGTATACCTGTTAATCAGCCCGTTATCGCTGTCAGCGAAAAGGTCACGCATCTATATGATCGAGCGTTTCGGGAGATTAGTGGGAAAAGAGATAACGACGGCAATTGTCACATCATTCCGGCCTTTCGCGAACTGATGAATAAACGCCGACGTTTTCTGATTCCCCTTACGACGACGACGACGACGAAGAATCACGCGCGCACAGCTGCATTTTACTATTTGCCATGGCTTTCAATAAGTATAGTACTTTGAGAATCGTCGTGCTCACGTGAGCTTGTGTAATGACAGATAAAAAGTACAGAGCTGAAATAATCAGACGCTCGAGAATGACAGGATATTGATGTTGATCGTAATAATTTTATGAGAGGCATCAGAACGGTCGAGTTGATGTTTTTGATGCGTTCGCGTAGCAGACGACAAGAGATCTTAGCCAAGCAGACGCTTCTTGTTGCATCACATATATGTGCGCGAGATAGGACGATTTTGGGAGGTACTTTGCGCAGGTGACAATATTGGCGGAAGATTTTGAAACGAGCCAAGTACTGCTTTTTGACACATACAAGTATTTGATTTTTTTTTTACTGTATGCATGTAGTATATTTATTTCCGTAAGTAATTGCCTACACGTTATTAGGAGAAAGGATCGAATGTACGAGTAAATTTGAATTTATTTCTTACCGAATTTAAATGGAGCAGGAGAGATGACCTTTTTCTTTTCGCCTTATTGATTGTCAGAGTGCATGAAATAAAAGTGAAAATATGATTAATTTTGGCGCTCATGTATATTATGCTTATATGAAACAAAAGAAAATACTAAAATTTAAAAAATCTTAAAAAATACATGCACAGGGAATTCAAGCGAGAATTTTCTTTCTCAAGACAAACCAGACTGTTGAGAGCATTGACAGATAAAAATTAAATTTGTAGGAGTGGATTATGATAAATGACATACCGAAAAAAAGTGGCTTCATATATGACAGCCTATCATCATCATCGTCTTCATCGTCATCATCTGATGGAGTGTATGAAATCAAGGTAAAGAAATCCGGTTAATGATAATCTTCTATCTTTACTACATTCTTTGTAAATTTATCATGCCGGGTATGGTCAAACTATATTCTCGTTATAAATAATAATCAGATTCCCATTGTATGGTTAAGATTACAACTAATAACTACCATCTGAGCGTTATGTGGTTGAAATAACTTTTTTTTAGTGTTATACTATTTCAAAAAATAAGGAACAGGAATTTTTAGGAGTAAAATATTCAAAGATTTTCATACCTAAAAATATATCTTTTGGTGGTGAAAGTTCTCCATCTAGTTGATTTCGGAGATTACATGAAATCAAAAGCAAGAGATATGTTAAGTATTTTTTTCATTCACACAGGGATAAATGAAACTCACCTCTTTTCCATGTGGTTTGTTTTGGTTTTTTTTCTTCTTGAAAGAGAGATCCTTGGCAAAAAAATTACGACCATTAATTCATCTATCTAGTTAAAAAATGAAAGTATCAAAATCAATCGTATTACTTTTAGTTTTGGTTCTCGGAGTAGTGGGGTACTTTTTCCTCTTGTGGTCGTCCTTCGATTCCTTTGGTGGTGAT